>JAWRVF010001335.1:0-80157 GCA_036785485.1 Physcomitrellopsis africana
TGTGCATTGCTCCACGCACATGCACGGCAACAAACATGGTACTGACTTGGTCGTTTTCAGATTGCGGACGCATCGCATTTTCGTCGGGTTTGACGTCAGTGAAGCGATCCATCGTAATCGAGGGGACTCTGACAATCCAGCTAAACCAAGGATGAATCGCTGCGCCTTCGTCTTTCCAACCAAGGAGGCGCGTCCGCTTTTCCTCCGATGAAAGGGGGGCCCACCCCAGGCAGGCTCGCTCAGAAACTGCGCAATTCCACCGTGCCGGAAAGATGGCGGGAGAATCACAGCATTCTGCCTTTCCACTCCCCCCCATGAAATGCGACGCACCCTGGAAGAAACCAGACTTGGATTCGTGCACGTCTACAGAGATTCTGACAGGTCTGGAAAGATTCTTACCGGTCCCACAAAATCCTCAAAATTCTCTCGTCGCAAGCAGCCACATAGCCAACATCGCAGGCTCCTTCAGGTTCACACGCATTTACGGTATACTCCACCCTGCTTCATCCACGATGCCTGCCCCACACCCACCGACGAAATTCAAACATAATGCGATGAAATATTCAAGTCAACACGAGCTCCACCTAAATTTAACCAACCCGCACTGTTTTGCGCCATTAGTCGACCCTGCAGCCTCAAGAAGCACCCCAAGTCCACACCACTTTCAACGCATCAACGCCACCTCGGACTCTCCTCTCTCAACAACATGCCCACCTTTCCACACCACGCTGGACCGCAAATGTTCCATTCCGCGGTGAACTCCACGCTCTCCACACACGCACTCGCTGCAAACTTCTCCGCACCTCATCCAGATTGCATAAACAGCAATCCCCGAACCCCATCAGTCCTCACTTCTCTCTCAGGCCCATCCAGGTAGTGGCTGCCAAACAGGGTTAACCAACCCCATACTTCAGTAATACATCCCCCCCCCCCCCCCCTCCATTCCTTGAACGAACACTGCTGCTTCTGATTCTGCTTCCTTCTTCCTTCCTGCTTGTCATTCACTGCCTCCTCGACTGCCACCTCCACGCACCAATTCCAACTCCGACCACATTGCTGTGCGTACCCACTCCATCTCCACGATTTACCGCCGCGGATTCCACACCAACAATCGCGCCACGAGCTGGGGAGCTTGATGTCGCCGGATCAGGTGAGCCACTAACTGCGCCGTCTTCGGACATGGCGGTCGACCATGATCTCGCGCCCCACTGCACCGCCAAGCTCGGCGCTGCAGCGCTTCACGGCTGGGATCCTCTCAACTGGGCCAAAACCGCCAAGGCCATGGAATGCAGCCACCTCCACGAGGTCGAGCGCATGGTGGACACGTACCAAAACGCCACCCAGGTGGTGATCGAGGGAGCCAACCTCAGCGTCCCTCAGGTGGCCGCCATCGCTCACAGACCCGACGTGGATGTCGTCCTGGACGCTGCCAACGCCAAGGCCAGAGTGGACCAGAGCTCCAACTGGGTGCTCGACAGGATCATGAAAGGCGGTGACATCTACGGCGCCACCACCGGGTTCGGAGCCACCTCCCACCGTCGCACGCAGCAGGGAGTGGAGCTCCAGCGCGAGCTCATCCGCTTCCTCAACGCGGGGGTCATCGCCAACGGCCACTCCCTGCCCGCCGACACCGCCCGAGCGGCCATGCTGGTGCGCACCAACACGCTGATGCAGGGCTACTCCGGCATCCGCTGGGAGATCCTCCAGGCCATGGAGAAGCTCCTCAACGCGCACGTCACCCCCAAGCTCCCGTTGCGGGGCACCATCACGGCGTCCGGCGACCTCGTCCCGTTGTCGTACATTGCCGGCCTGCTCACCGGTCGCCCCAACTCCAGGGCCGTCACCCACGACGGACGCGAGGTGTCCGCGCTGGAGGCGCTCCGCATCGCGGGCGTGGACAAGCCCTTCGAGCTGGCGCCCAAGGAAGGGCTCGCCCTCGTCAACGGCACCGCCGTCGGCCCCGCCCTGGCCTCCACCGTGTGCTACGACGCCAACATCATGGTCCTCCTCGCCGAGGTCCTGTCCGCGCTGTTCTGCGAGGTGATGCACGGCAAGCCCGAGTTCGCCGACCCGCTCACCCACAAGCTGAAGCACCACCCGGGCCAGATGGAGGCCGCGGCCATCATGGAGTGGGTCCTGGACGGGAGCTCCTTCATGAAGGCCGCCGCCAAGTTCAACGACACCGACCCCCTCCGGAAGCCCAAGCAGGACAGGTACGCGCTGCGGACGTCCCCGCAGTGGCTGGGCCCTCAGGTGGAGGTCATCCGCCACGCCACCCACGCCATCCAGCGCGAGATCAACTCCGTGAACGACAACCCCATCATCGACGCCGCCAGGGGCATCGCCCTCCACGGCGGCAACTTCCAGGGCACGCCCATCGGCGTGTCCATGGACAACATGCGCCTGGCGCTGGCCGCCATCGCCAAGCTCATGTTCGCGCAGTTCTCCGAGCTCGTGAACGACTACTACAACAACGGATTGCCGTCCAACTTGAGCGGCGGCCCCAACCCCAGCCTGGATTATGGCATGAAGGGGGCGGAGATCGCCATGGCCTCCTACTTGTCGGAGATGAACTACCTCGCCAACCCCGTCACCACCCACGTCCAGAGCGCGGAGCAACACAACCAGGACGTCAACTCCCTGGGACTGGTGTCCGCCCGCAAGACGGAGGAAGCCATGGAGATTCTCAAGCTCATGAGCGCCACCTTCTTGGTGGCCCTGTGCCAGGCCATCGACCTGCGCCATGTGGAAGAGACCATGCAGGCGGCCGTCAAGCAAGTGGTGGCGCAGGTGGCCAAGAAGACGCTGTTCATGGCCAGCGACGGATCCCTCCTGCCATCGCGCTTCTGCGAGAAGGACCTGCTCATGGTGGTGGAGCGGCAGCCGGTGTTCAGCTACGTCGACGACGCCACCAGCGATTCGTACCCGCTGATGGAGAAGCTGCGGGGGGTGCTGGTGAGCCGCGCGTTGAAGAGCGCGGACAAGGAGGTTTCCAGCGCCGTGTTCAGGCAGATTCCGGTGTTCGAGGCGGAGCTCAAGCTGCAGCTGAGCCGGGTGGTGCCCGCGGTGCGGGAAGCATACGATACCAAGGGGATATCGTCGGTGCCCAACAGGATCCAAGACTGTCGGACGTATCCGCTGTACAAGCTGGTGCGCGGAGAGTTGAAGACGCAGCTGCTGTCGGGGCAGAGGACGGTGTCTCCGGGGCAAGAGATCGAGAAGGTGTTCGATGCCATTTCGGCAGGCCAACTGGCGGCTCCTTTGTTGGAATGCGTTCAAGGCTGGACCGGCGCACCGGGGCCCTTCCCGGCTCAATCCTCCTCCTGCTAGTCACTCGCTTCCAAATTTTGTCATGGATACAGAACGAGTGTGTCTTGATTGGGGCAGCTTTGCGAGGATTTAGATGCGGCACTTTCCTTTTCCCTACGTTTATTTAATTTTTGTACCAGAGCGCTCAGTCGACGGCGGATGCAGGAACAGTCGTGACCTCGAAAAAAAAAAAGAAGCATGTGATGAGTGGGATCAACAACAACAACAACAACAACAACGGTTGATTGGACTGCCTTTGTGACAATATTGCAACGATTGGTTGTGGACACTTGTACACAAGGTAGGTAGGCAGGCAGGCAGGCAAAGTAGGAGATTCATTTGTAAATGATTATTTATGAGGCATAGTTGGTGGACAATGGTAAACATGCCATTGCCATGAATTCCAAGCATTGTCTAATTGTACATAGTTCACAATTGTGAAAGGAAAGCTAATGTTGGTAGCTCTCTTATTTACATAAGGAGCTAAAACAACATTTCATTTTGATTCAAGACATAAGACTTCATGTCATGCTATGTTGTTTTGTGGGATGGATTCCTTTTGATTTGGTGTGGTGTGCAAGTAGTGGATATAAAGCGGAAGGTGAATTTGGAAAGCATGCATGTTTCTTGATATATCAAATGGCCCAAGTATTCAAGTTGGTTGCAAAAGAAGTTGCAATTGCATGGATGGGGCTTTAATCTATGGTTCTCCAATCTTTGCAAAAGCGCTTGCAAGTGTTGATTATGGGGTTTGTGGCCTTTGTTTTGAGTGGATAATGTTGTTTAGGTGACACCTTGCAAACAAAGAACATGGTAGATTTATTTCCATCACCCATTGAAATATTGCCAAAGTAATTTATAGCCCAAATAGAAGAAACTTTCATTCATAAAGCCAATCTTTACCAAACCTAACAATGCCCTAGAAAGATGTAGCTTGGTTTATTTTATTACTATTATTTGTATTCCAAATAAGTGAATACAAAGATCTAAACTATCTTCACACAAAGAATGGCATTGAAGGTATGTTTTGGTATTGGCATAGCATGTTTGTATGACTTGGTATGCTAGTTCATTTGGTTGAAACCTTTGCACATGTGTTTTATTTTTATCTTTCTTTCTTTCTTTCTTTCTTTGTGTCACCTCCTACACCAACCTATTGATGTTGCAATGAAATCACTCAATAGTCTTTGTAGTATTATTTGCCACCATAATAAAACCTAATGTTCTTTAGCCATCAAGGTTTACAATGCAATCCTTTGTTTGTGTGTGTGTCTGTGTGTGTGTGAGTGTGGTAGGAACATCACTGTAAAGTTCATTGAATGATTACAACTTGTATAAGTACAGTGCATGTTTAAGTTGGTGCACATTATCTTTTGCTTCTTTGTTTTTTTTTTTTCCTTCAATTCTCATTTTTTTGCTTATATTTTGTCCTTCAATTTCTTCTTGTTATATTTGAATGGTTTTGATAAAAACTTCAAACCAAAAACCAAAAATTTACAAACACCTCAACACAATTCAACATTTTTAACATTTTTAGCCTTGAACAAAGCCAACGAGGTTGAAAAAGTTATGATGCCTAGATTTGTCTTAAACATGAAGAAAACAACAAGTTTTGGTTAATTGTTATGCCTATAATTGTGTGCCATACCACAAGCAACAAACACTAAGAATTTGAGAGTGAAAAATTGCAAGCCTACAATATATAAGCACCATACATAAATAATATAATAGGGTGAAAATGAAACCAAGTTTGGTTTGGTCATGGGATGAAGCCATGCCATCAATGACCTAACACATTTGTACAATTCCAATCCTATCCATGATTGAAAAAGGGAAATGATTGTAGCAAGTAAGAATCTTGGAAATATTGTCTAATGTGAAAAAGTTTTAAGAAAAACAAAACAAAGGTGCATATGAATAGTATGCACAAAGATTGTGCTACTAAGTTGAGACCATGTCTACACCACTGTGTATGTATATATATATACAGTGCTCAATTTCTCCTTTGTTTCAAATGTTCCAGTAGTACTCAAATGTCTACATTCTTCTTGGCCTAAATAAGAACCTACCCAAAATGAAAATGGAAAATGGAAAATGGAAAATGTGTGCGAATGCAATGTCTGATGGACCTCCTTTCTAACACTTGCAGTACAATTGCATTACAATTGCACTACAATTGCATTGCTTGATGGTGAAGTGAAAGGTTCATGTACATTGCATTGCATCAAATGAAATGCAAGCAATTGCTAATTGCTGACGGCAGTGGTGGGCAATGGCCTGATGTATTCAGGTATTCCATGGTATTCAATGCTATTCAATGCTGTTGTTACAAATGATACAAATCGGAATCGTGCGTTCAGACATTGGCAGCGGCGCGAAGCACCAACACCTCCAGGGTCAGCCCAGGTCCGAACCCGATGAAGAACCCGAACTCACTTCCCTCTCCCAGCGTCGATGACCTCATCTTCACCGACCTGTGCCGAATCTGGTCCAGCACAAATAGCACCGACGAGCTGGACATGTTGCCGTACTCCGACAATATGTCCCGGCTGCCCTGCATCTTGTCCTTGCTCAGCTTCAACTTCGCATTACAGAGTTGTATAAATTTCCAAAAAGCTTAGATGAAAATGTTGTATTGTTGGAGACACAGTTTCTTTTATTGTTTCGATTCTCTGAAAAAGAGTTACAGGAATAATTTCTATTCAAACCAACAGCCAAGATGTCTTTGTCACAACTATGGATTGGATACGAAGCTTTCTGCTTGATTGGGATGTTTCGGGCACGGCGATCGGAGACATGGCCAGACAACTGATGGACTGTGCTGTTGTGTGCCGAACTCAGTTTCGATGCTTGTATCGACCCAGCTCTTATATGCCCAGCTGGCGTCATTGAGCAGCATTCCCATGTTCCCAATCTCACTACGTTCGACAAGTCCTTGACCGGGGTATATTCCGATTCACCGCGCGGTACTCAACGGAGAAAGGCGCTGTCTGGATCCGGAGTGGTGTAAGCTCTCTCTGCGGAGTCGTTGTTGTTGAAAGCAGTTGGAGCTTTCTGTGCTTTCACCCCACCACTTTTCGACCTCAATGCTACGGAGTTTTTTAGTCGTCTATTAATGTATTATTTAAGTCAATGTTAAAAATTTTGAGTATTTTATTCCCTTTTTTTTTTTCTTTTTTTTTTGTTTACAGGGATTCGCTTTTTTGGAGTTATGAGAGTCGAAATTATTTTTGTTTATTGTTGTAGTTAATGAGTGGACAATAATGTATTTTGTTATGAGTGTATTTTGAACTTCTCAGATTTTAATAAATTTTTTCATTTGGATCACACTAGTTTGGTTTGGAGAAGGTAGTTCTTTTAAAATTTAATTATGTAATGAAATTAATTTTATAACTTGTCAAGGTTTCATGGGTGTAATAAATATTTTAAAGAATGTTCCAGTTGCATGAAGGATTTTCGTTTATTTTTAATCGTAATTGCATTGTTCCAAGTTGGCGCAAGTTAAATCCAAAATACTGGAGGTCATTTAGATGATATTTTGTTTCCTTTTTTTCTGCATATACAAAGCTTTGTAAATTTGTGAGCTCATTTTTTAAATCAAGTTTATTCATTTGCATTCATTTTGTATTTTTGATCTGGATATCATGGCATTGAGTAGTTTGTATTTTTTTAATTATTCTTCACTGCCCCTGCCGCATGCATTTGCTGTACCAGGTGATATAGTTTAATTGTTTATGAATAAACCAAAGGAAACATTAAACTACCATTTTACGTTAGTTTTTCTATGATTATTTAGAGAGAAGAATATTTTGATGTCATTGTCGGTAAGTTTTTTAGTATTTAATTTATTTTTTAGCAATATTTCAAAATTTTACATTAAATCTCATCTTTTTATCAGAGTTATGGTCCCTTTATTCTAATCTATCTTTTATCTTTTTTTGAGATATTGATACTTGTTCTGTAGTGTAACCGAGAGAAAAAGAGAGAGAAGAAATAGAATAAAGCAAAACAGTTTTCTATGGAATGAGGAACTGGTATATGAATGTGTCATCCGGGAGTTTCAGGTGTGAACACGTTTGCGAATTGGATGAATGAAGTTAGGGCTGGGAGGGCGTGCATTAGGGGAGCAGAGAAGGTGTCTGCGAAGCCCTCTTTCCGCTCCGCCATCACCACACCCTGCCTAAGCCTTCGCCGAGGTCTTCCATCATGGTTCAGCGATTGACCTACCGTCGTCGTCACTGCTACGCCACCAAGTCCAACCAGACCCGCGTGGTCAAGACCCCAGGTGCGTTTTTTGCTTCATCGTCTTGTGATTTATAGGTCAAACGAGTATTTACAGCTTTTCTTATGTTCGGCATTGCTGTTAGAACTTGTTGAGTGGACTGAAGGGTTCGCCTGTTTCGGGATGTAGGTGGTAAGAATGTCTTCCAGACAGCCTTGAAGAGGGCGAGGGGCCCGAAATGTCCAGTTACTGGAAAGCGCATTCCTGGGGTTAGTACTTCCTTTGCTTGTCTAGATCGGGCGGACTTTGTTGTGTAAGTTTAGGTTTAATTAAGTTCAATGGTGGTTGGGAATACGTGTCTGTGTCGCCCCTGTTTGGAAAGCTCTAGTCCTCTGAAATAGTAAATGGGGTTGGCTTTTGTGTTTTTCCTTGGGAAGTGTTGCTTGTCCAACTTATCCAATTATCGAACGGAGTATTGTTGTGTCTGTTGTAATATTTAACACCTCCTTGCATACCCTAAATTTTGCTTTTACTGACAGATTCCTCACTTGAGGCCCACGGAGTATAAGACATCTCGCCTTCACAGGCACAGAAAAACTGTTAACCGGGCTTACGGAGGCAACATGTCTGGTTCTGCAGTTCGTGAGCGGTATGTTCTTTCGAATATTCTCTTTAATTTTCACTGTCCTTTATTTCTGAAGCTCATTCGCTCCACAGTTAAAACGTGGTTGAGATAAGTGGATTTTTTTTGGTGAGGATAGCCTCGCAATTGTTAAATGCCTTCAATTTTTTTTCTTTTGTTGAATTTTCCTGGTTTAGTTGTTGAACCTGGCGACGCATTTGCCAGTGGTAATTATAATTTCTGTTGTAGGCTCGACATGCTAGGACAGGACTAATCTTTGAAATTTTCATGGTTTATAGTCATAATGCCTGGTTTCAATTTCTTTGATCTTCACTTGACATGTGATGTATAATTATTGTTAAATTTTCCAATCATTGTGTTATTCAGCATTATCCGGGCTTTTCTGGTGGAGGAGCAGAAAATTGTTAAGAAGGTTCTCAAGATCCAGAAGTCTAAGGAGAAATTGGCTGCCAAGACCCAATCCTAAGCTGTAATTGTGTTATACATTAATGAGAATTATTCAATTAGAGTTCCTCAGACTCCCGAGTTTGTGGAGTCCAATTCTGCGTACGATTGTTTACTTAAATCTGAATGTGGATTCCCCTTTTGTGAAGTATTTCCTTGGATGGTAGACTTACAGCAGCATAAGTTCGAAGTAGTTGTCCAGTACGACATATTTTCTTGTCCTTGGAAAACTCTTGAAGAAAACGTTCTGCCATTGCCGCAGCACTTGTGCTGAATCATACTCATCTGTGAATCATCTAAATGTTCAAATCATCCGCGTCGTGACTTGATCCTCACACATAGTAGATTTTTTTTTTTGTTGTTGTTGTAATACTGACTACTGTTCATCTGCTACTGAACTGTATTAACGGACAGAAGCAGACTTCACCCATGTAATGTCTTCAATGCGTAGCGTGCACTCGAAAATGGTCTCAGTCGTCTTTAGAATGCCATAGTGTACTGCCTTATAACTTTGAGGTATCACTTTTTGCTCTCCCCAACCTTCTTCTCACTTTCATTGGCTTAATATTAAGGCATAAGATAGTGTCTCATTATATCACAGTTCAAAAGTTCGATGGTTCTGTGCTCCATTTCCCAATGTTGATGAGAAAAATGGAGTATTCTTCACGGTACGAAAAAGTTATTCTTGTATCTGTAGAAAGGATACATGTATCGAAATAGACTTCAGATGTATTAATGGCTGGTCATTATTATATCAATATGGGTGCTTTACGTTTTCTAAAAAAATCAGGTTGGACTTTTTTTCTGAGTCAAAATCTAATACTCGTATCTAAAAATATAATTTAAACTATGTGTTTTAAGTTGCATGTAAGTCAATGTTTACATGTGAAGAAATTCTAAAATGTATTTGTAATCATTGTAGGAAAATTCAAATATTTTTTATGTGTGTCAGTATACACAATTTGGATGTTCTAAAACCACATTAATGCCTTGAGAGGTTTTATAAATATATATTATCATTATTATTAATTAGTACTATTTTTTCAACACTAATATTTGTAAAAGAAGTTCTATAGTTATTTCATAAAGATTTAATTATTTCTATTATAGTAGAGTATTAAAATACATAGAAAGTTATAAAACATAACAGGTTCTTTTCATATTATTATTGTTCTAAGAAATAGATGAATTAATAGTCATGAAAAATATAATAAATCATAAAGATGTATTCAAATTACAAGACTAAATTGATAAAGGTGCAACTTGACTTTTATATATAAATTGCAAAAAAATTAAGAAAAAAAAGAAAATCTAAATATTTAAAGATAATAAAAAAAAAATAGTGGTATTAAGATAGATATTTGCAAGGTACAACATAAATAATGTTTAATATGTAAATTGATAAGATTAAATATAATATTAATGCAATTTCTAATTACACTTGTTCAACCAAAACTTAGTTATTTAAGTTCTAAGTGACTTACAACAAAAGTTAATAAAGTTTTCTATCAATATATACTATTTATAAATATAATAATTATAAATATAATAATTATAACTTCTATTAAAATTTTATTATATATACTTACTTATATCTATATATATAAGTGGTGTTTATTTTTAAAATTCTTTAGTTGGATGAATTCCAACAAATAGAGAGTGACTATTAATTTTAGTCAATTTCTTAATTAACTAAATTCTAAGTGATGTATGATTGATTGAATTTTTTAAAATATTTGCTAACCATATGTGAATTTTTTTGATGATTTTTGAAAATGTTCAGCAAAGAGTATGGCTTAATATTTTAAAATATTTACAAAAAATCATGAATAAAAATATTTCAAAAAATTTAACCAATTCCATATTAAATTTTCACAATATTTGCATTGATATTATGATATCATAGTTTATCTATGATGAAGATTTTTGATGCCTAATAAAATTCTTCTAGAACTCAAGAATCATTTAACTTACTAATTAGACCTCTTTTTGTATATATATATATATATATAATCCTACACAATAGACATACTTGTAAGTGTAGATTGGATATACTTAATGACCATAACTTTAGATTATCAATAAAAAAATAAAAAAATTGAAATAAAAATATTATTAATTGGAAAAACTTAATAAACAATAGATTGTTTTTATAAATATAAGGTTGTTAGTTGCTTGTGTATATATATCAAAACAAAGTTAATTCAGTAGCCATTGAACAATTTCACAAAAACTTATATGTGATTAAAGAAGTCAATAGTATCAAAAGATATCTAGAATCTAGTATTTTTAAAAGTCTAAATTTATATTTATATTTATTACTTAAAAATAATTATCTATAAAGAATAAAATAAAAGTTTATTAAATATAAAATTTCGTATTAAAATTTAAACTGATATTTAAAAAATCATTAAAATAAAAGATGACATTATAAAATTTTGATTATATAACATCAATTATAATCACATTACTGCTTATTATTATTATATTATTATTACTGAATTTTATTATTATTATTTTCTTCACAAAGCATTAATAGACTATAAGAATTATAAATATTTATTTTTTCATTTCATCTCAAAGATGTATAAAATTAAAAGTATCCCTAAAACAAATACAATATTAGACTTTACACAAAATATTGATATAATTTATAAAAAATATAAACATTTATAAGTACACCTTAATTTTATAATTTAAATATTTATATTGATATGATTAGTCCAAGATGTAATTTCATATTTGTAAGGTGGTTAGTTGACAATATGAAACTCATTTTAAACATTAGACCAAAGAAAAAATATTTTATTTAGATAAATAGGTCTGAGTAATTTATATATTTTTTATTATAGAAGTAAAAGGTGGATATATAATTATTATTCTTTTTACCATTTAAAAGAATAAATGTATCTTTAAAAAAATTAAAATATTAAAATGATAAAAAATTAAGAAATCACTAGACGGGTATTCTTGTTTTATTATATGGATATCCCTCTTATGCAACACACTTTTGCGTATACACAATAATATTATTTTCATATTGTTATTTTATATTTCACGGCCTTACTTCCCTCCTCCCTTTCTTGAATAATTGTAGATAGCTATACTTATTATGTCCAATTTCTCTATACTCCCCACAATGCTTTTTTTTCCTATTCTCTGCCAATTCAAATGCAAAAGGTTCCAATTGGATACTTGATGAGGAAAAGGAGGCCACACTACTAACATGTCTTTTTCTTGTGCATGCAATTTGTGGATTTACTATGTTTTGTTCTATTTGTAATAGGTTTTAAACCATTGCTTCAAAAGTTGCTGCTAATGCAATAAAAATTCTTCATGATATGCTGTAATTTGCAATAGCATATCTTTTAAGCTTGGATTTTGTGATATTTTTTTATATGAGGAGGTTGGTTTTAACCACTAATGGGATTAAGTGGTCACCTACCATGTGAGTTGATTTTTTGAATTCTTCAAGAATCTTATACAAGGCATAATAGGAGATTTTTAGATAACAAGGCACCAAAAAAGATTGATGTATAAGAACAAAATTTTGACTTTATTGTATTATTATTTGGCTACCATGTATGTATGTATGTATATATATATATATATATATATATAATATATAAATAATTTACTACTTAATATGGTGAAAGCCACATCAATAAATTTTAGTTAATTTATCATACAATGCTATATTTGTAGTTATTAAATCAGCTTATTGTATAATAATATAAATGCTACTTCATTGATCTATTATCTCTTACTTGATAGGTGAAAAAGACAGCACTATTGATTAAGATTTTGATCTCATTATATATTAGTAAAAAGATGGTATATTGAAGGAGAATATATATTTATTCTAAAAAGAAAGAGTCATAGGTGCAATTAGAAGAGATTTTTGTTATTCTCTATTTGATTTATTTTATATTGAATCCTTGTAAATCTTCATAATAGCTTTTAAAATGAAATGAAATTATTACTTTGAAAAGAGTATGTTTAAAAGAATTACTATTGAGATTTGTATAATTTTATTTTCTTTTAATAGTAAATTTTGATATTGATTTTATGTTGATAATTACTTTTGTATATTTAGAGTCATCTTTATTAGACATTAATGATCCTTAAAATATCATTTTTTTTCCTTTTATTTGAAGTTTGGAGCATATATTATATAAATCTTATTAGAAAAAAGATTAGAGATAGATCTTAATATCAAAAGAATAACTAAGCCATTCATATCAATGGATGGAAATAGATGATACAAATCTCTATTCTTATTGGCCAAAAATCATATCCAATGGAATTTAAGGAGGCTATTTGAGGCCTTATTAGGAATTGAGGTTACTCTTTTAAGAGAATTCAAACATCAAAGATTAGAGTCAATAAGTTTAGATTTTTTAATATAGTTTTAGTACAAAAAATGAGTGATTTGGAGTTTTTGTGAAGGAGATATATGTGCTCAAAATCAAGGCGATAATTTTATATCTATTGTCATTCTTTGGAGCATAATACACATGTATAGAGAGCAATGAAGGATTAATGATCAAAGTTGGATAGAACACTTTTTAATCTACACTATACATGTAAGGCTTGATGAATTTTGAATTGGAGTGAAGAAGATATTGGGAGTTGAAGTCATTACTTGCAATTTAAAGAATGTAAATGGCTTGTTTAATTAATAGCTATGTTTTGAACTATATTTCAAGCATTTTAATAAGATTTTAGCTCAATATTTTAAAAATATGTATTATCATGTTATAAAACTACATACAAATTTTGGTGGCATTTGAGCTTTGGATTCTTGAAATATAAAGAAAGTAACACTCAAATGTTTATAAATTAGGATTTAAAGTACATGTTAAGATTTTTGAGAAAAGAAATTTGTAGCTGTTTTTTTTTTTTTTTTTTTTTTTTTTTTGGCAAAGCTTAAGGATATAAACTATATTTTTAAATAAATTAAAAAAAAACTAAATATGTGAATCAAGAAATATTGGATTCTAGAATTAAAAAAGAAAAAATCTTTTACAGGTGAATAAGGTGTTGAAGGGATTTTGTTACAATTTGATCATTTTATGTAATCTAAGGGATTTTTTAGAAGCCAAGATTTTATTAAAGTATAAAAGATAGATACATGAAGCTATAATAAAATTTTGATATAAAAATAAATCTTTGAAATGAGATTATAAATTTTTTCTTGAAATTATTAAAAATCTAATTTATAAGCAATTAATTAGTTATGATTTAGCATCACAAAGGTTGTTAAAGAATTTTTTAGATGCTATTAAAAAAATAATATATAAATCTAATTAAATATAAAAGATTTTTTTTTTATAATATCTTTTAATAGTGTTATATATATTTATTTTATATATTAAAGACAAATCATTTATTAAAACTCAATCAATAAGTTAAAAGTAAATTCTCTACAATTACGTAGTTAATACATTTTCATGTTAAAAATCATGATATACAACAACATATGGCACAATCTTGATATTCTATTGATATAATGATTTTTGTTGTATATGTCTTTTAAGTCTTTAATTGATAGTGCAATCTATCTCTTTTTGGCTAAATAATTTCCTTGCATACAAGAAATA
Organism: Physcomitrellopsis africana; assembly: GCA_036785485.1. NCBI lineage: Eukaryota > Viridiplantae > Streptophyta > Bryopsida > Funariales > Funariaceae > Physcomitrellopsis > Physcomitrellopsis africana. The sequence continues at coordinate 14,222 of JAWRVF010001335.1, forward strand.
ACCAAATGTCCAAAATACATCATCTTCCCTGTCCATGCTATTATGTTATAGTTTAGCTATTAAGTAAAAATATTATATATATATATATATATATATATATATAATTTACTATACAACTAAGTGAAAGCCATATCAATGGATTTTATTAATTATAAAATATGGTTAGATTATTAATTTAGAAGGGATTAATTTTAAAAAACTATTATTAATATTTATATAATTTTATTTTTTTGATAGTTACTTTTGAAGTTGATTTTATATTGATAATAACTTTTATATATCTTGAATCACCGTTATTAGACATTGTGACCTTTGAAATCTTATTTATTTCTTTTATTTGGTATTTAGAATACACATTATGTAAATCTTACAAAAGAAAGGATTGAAAAGGGATTTTTAGTATAAAAAGGAATAATTAAATCATCCATGTGGATGAATAGAGATAGATGATAGAATATTCTATTCCTATTAGCCAAAAGTTATGCCCAATGGGCTTCAAGGAGGCTGCTTGAGGGCTTATTAGAGATTAAGATTTGTTTTCTGGGGGGATTCAAACATCAGAGGTTAGGATCAATAAGTTTGAATTTTTGGCTATGATTTTGGTGCATACTTTATAATTTGGATTTTTTATGAAAGAGATATAGGCACTCAAAGTTAAAGTGTTAAAATTGTACCTATTATCACTCTTTTAGACATGACTCGCACATATATAGAGCAATAGAGGATTGGCAACTGGGATTAGAAAGAACACTTTCTTGGCTATACTTTTTACATAGGGCTTGATGAAATCTACGCTGGGATGAAGGAAATATTGGAAATTAAAGTTAGTAATTAAAGAGTAGTAAGTAATCCTACTTAACTAATAGTTATGTTTTAAGCTATATCTTTGATAATTTGATAAGTTTTGGCTCAAAATTTTTGACAATGTATATGTTCATGTTATAAGACTATGTGAAAAAAATTTGTGATATTAGAATTTTGGATTTGTAAGATATGAAGAAAATAGTGCTTAGGTGTTTGTGAATTAGGGTTTTAAGTACATATTAGGATTTTTAAGATATTAGATAATTAAAAGTAAATCCATGGTTGAATTTTTTTTATAGTGAAGCTTAAGAGTATTATCTATACTTTAAAGAAAATTTTATAAAAATTGCATAGTTGAATTAAGAATTATTGAATTTTAAAGTTTAGAAAGAAATAAATCCTTCTAAGTGAATAAGCTATTAAAGGTTTTTGTTGCAATTTGAGCCTTTTGTACAAACTAAGGAGATTTTTTAGGAGCCAAGACTTTATAGAGGTGGAAAAATAGATGTATGCAGTTATAATAAAACTTTGATATGAAGATGGAGTTTTGGAAGGAGATTATGGATTTTTCTTGAAAGTTATTGACAATCTAACTTATCATCAACTGGTTATTTGAGATTCTATTAAGAAAAAGGTGTTAAGATATTTTCGTATACCATAGAATGACTTTATGTACAAACCTACTTAAATACAAGAGATTTTATCAATATAATTTTTTTTTTTGTAATATTGTCGTATTATTTGTTCTTTTTATTAAGGAAAAATGACTTATTGGAGTCTTGTTAACAAGTTGTAAGTAAATTCTCTATAGCCAAGTACCCAGTGTATTTCCAGATTGAAGATCATGCCACACAATAATGCATAAATAAAACAAGTTCAATGTAAGATCCAAGTTATCTGTAAGTAGTCAATAATTTCTTATTTGATGATTCGATCTCCTTATAGCTCTATCTATAAGGTTTGAAATTTCTTCTGTATATCAATGTAAACAACATCTCTCCAATACTACATAAAAGCTTTGAAATCCTTATTGGTTTCAAATCACTTTTTAACTTTTGCTAAAACATTCTTTTTGACGTAACAAGCATAAAATAAGTTAGTCATGGTGTTTCCAAAACCTTTTTAATAACTTCTATGAATACTAGTTCTTGATTTGTTACCACCATCCATAGTGGCTTTCCATCTTCTAAAGAGTTGTGGACTTGTTGTAAGGCCTACAAATAATCCGCATTTGATTTGATTTATATGAAGTAAAAGTCAACAAAAAATAACATATCAATGATTATAGAAGTAACAATGTGTAAGAAGGCATGTTGAATCTATAAATGTAACAAGAGTAAAAAGATCAAGACTAATATGTACAAGAAAATCCTAGTGCCAATTGTACACACAACTCTTAAAATGGTTCAATTGGAAATTAAATTCTACATATATAAAGAAACAACATACACCCACATACAAACATTAATTTGATGCTTGTATATTTTTAAATACAGTGGTAAAAGCTAAAAATCAATACAATCCAATTTGAATACTTACACAACAAAAATAGTTTATAAGTTGAAATAACTCCTCATAGAAAAAGAAGAAGAAGAATGTTAATTATTAATAATTAGTAAAGCCACCACCTTATAAATTCACTTCTTTTCATTGTGTTCTTCTTCTACTAAGGTAGCGCCAACAAGACAAAGCATCCAAGGTGTCCTTTACTAATAATCATTAAGATGAAGTTCTTTAAAATATACATAAGGACAAAAAACTTACTATTTAATTTTATATGTAGAATCTATTAGCAAAATTCCAAGAAATTCCTTTACAAAGGCTACAAAATTCTTTTGAACCAAGAATAGATATGTGAGGTAGTCAACAATATCATATTTGAAAGTATAGAAAATATTGTTTCTCTGTAATTCATTTAACAATGCTTCCAATGGAGTGCAATCTTATAAGTCAACTGCATGGAGTTATTGTTTTGTATTGTATATGTTTCAAACAATAACTTGTGAAGCATGGTTTTGTTTGCAAATGTTAGATAAAATTGCTCTTGAAGCAAGCCTTGCTTTGCTCATTTGTTTGATGGTAGTAACATCATTAGAAGACACTAGAATATATAAAAAAATTTGAAATAAAATCATGGTTGTGGTCCTCTATGTCAATAATCACCCTCCATAGTTCATTACTACCATCCACTTGTTGTAAAGTAAAACTCCAAGGACACTTGCATTTGCATGAGCTAGTTTGCTAGATATGGCTCTCTTTAAGATGGAAAGAAGAGTTGTTTTTCCTATACAAATGGCTATGAGCACAACAAAACCAAATTTTATAAATAGTGTTGAGTTTAGATTTTTTGTTGGATATGTGTTGTATCTTATATCTATACTTATTTATGGTTGCTCTAATTGTTGTTTCTGCTTCTTTTAATATTAGAAAGGTGAGATTATAGAGTATGGCTACCATTGTGTGTATTTGGCCAAGGCTTCCACTTGTAAATACAAGTAGTTTGGTGATAGAGAATTTGAATTTTAGATAGTTGGTTTTTACTTTGGTAGTTCAAGCCTACAAAGAAGATCCATGAAGTAAAAAAAGTGTGTCCACCTAAGGACTCCTAAAAATTATTCATCATAATAATAAGACTTTGTGTTTATTCTAAAAGTCTAAATTATTATGTTTATTATTTGAAATTATAATATTTCCACTAAGATAGTAAGTTTTAAATTATTACTTAAAACTATTATTATGAAATTTTTGCATGATTATAAAATTACCAGAGCCAAATATAAAATTTTAAAATTTATAACAATTAGGATCATTAATACCATTTTGTAAAAATATTTTTTAGGATTATTTTATTATTGTAATTTTAAAAGTATTAAATCTTTATAATATTAATAATTTTGTAACAATAAAAAATCTCCATTAAAATTGATAAATGCAAAAAAATCTAATATTTATAATTCATGTACTTACAACGAAAATCCTGTAATGGCAATCTGTGAACATTAATCTCATAACAAAAAATATAAAAAAAACTTTAAAAAAAATGTGAGTTTTGTAGTTCAAAATGTTGAGTATGTTTTGTTGTATTAATGTATCACATATATATATATATATATATATATATACAGTATTTTGCAACAGTTTTTAAATTTTCGAATTAAATTGTTAAGTTCCTCATGATACAATGACAATAAGCAATCAATACATTCAACTACGCCCAATGTTATTAACAAGGAATGTACCAGCTGCAGACATAACACATGTTCCTATCGGAACTGAACACGTCATCATTCAGCCAACCAAGAGGGGGAGCTGGCGTTGAGTCCGACGTGGCCTTGTCCCGCCTCGTCCCGCGTCGATGCAGGACTCATTCAAACCCTCGCTCGCTCCCCCGCTGGCTGGCTGTCTTGGCAGGCAGATAAGCCCGATGTCTCGCGATGCGGCCGTCGATCCCTTGCACTGTTTTTTTTATTGCCTTGTACGGTCTGAGTGCTGCAGCTCAGTTGCTCACATCTACGAAGTTTGATTGACGACAGCGTGCGTCAGAACGGACAGTACCCTCGCAGATAGTGTTGTGTAGAGAGGTTTGTAAGTTGGTTTGAAACTCGCGGAGTTGATCTTCATCCTCGTCTGCATCGTCCTCCGTTTATGTGGGCAACCACGATAGATTGCGGGCACAGAGGTTTGCAATGTAGGCACCGTGTGTGATTCTGTGAGAAGTTGAGATTGAGTTGAGGGATCATGGCTTTGGCTTTCTAGGGTTTTGACGTTCTAGGGTTTGTATGCCCCTGGAGGTTTTTCGGGTGCGGAGTGATGGCAATCGAGAATTATTCGAAATGTGAAGCTTTCTTTGAGCGAGGGTTTGGTGTGAGAAAAGTTGGATTTAATATTTTGGTAGCGTGGGCTGAGGGATGGTTTTGAGCAGATATGGGTAATTGCGGTTGAGTGTCGTAGCATCGTTTTTCACGGTGTCATCCAGCTGCTTTTATGGAAGCTTGTGTTAGTTCAATGGAGCTGCAGGCGTCGGCCCTGATGCCTGGGCTGGCGTGGAAGTGGATTTTGGAGAAGCTTCTGGATCTTCCAGATTTTGGAGTGGCGTTCATTAACGGTTCGTGTTTCTGAAAACGAATTGGGCATGTTAAATTGGTTTTTTTCTGCCTTGTGACGGTGGATTAATTTTGAATTGATTTCTTCATCTTAACCCTTCAATCGAGATTTTGAATTGGGGTCGATTTACATTTGGAGGGCTAAAAAGCATGTACGAGCTTGTTGTCGCGAGTCACCGAATTTTCTGAGTGGAACATCCGTTTCTCCATGTAGATTTTTTCAACAGGAACATTGTAGAAGATGCTGTTGTTCACTTCTGCGATTTTTGTCTACTCTTACATCTGTTTCCAAATTTTTTACAACCCGACAGTGTTTCGATTCAGTCGTAATCTGGTTGATGTGATCTCAATTTGTTCTTGCTATGGTAAAAGTTGTCATGAATTTTGTGAACGCAGAGGTGATTACTAATGTTACGGACATAGAAGAGCCATATTGTCGGCCTCTTCTGGAAAGGGTAGCGCTACGAAACCTGCAGGAGATGGTTTTAATGGATCAAATCGACTCCGATGCTATTCCTCTTCTCAAGGCACTCATTATACAAGACTTTGTTCCATTAATAAAAGGCTCCTCCGTCAAGCAAAGGTTCAACAAAGAACTGGTTCTTCGTGTGCAAACAGAGGTGAATAACTTTGCTTGCCGCTGGCTAATATGTACATTCAAGGGGTGGTAGCAGATATTGAAGATCACTTGTCCTCCTGGGTGATCCAAAGTCTTCCGGGTTGTGGTCTTGTGAGAGAGATGGAGCATCGGGCATATTTTGAGTGAATGAGTGACATATTTTCAATAAAGTCTATTTAAAGCGTACGTGCTATTCATGCTTATTTCAGTTGTAAGCATGACGATGAGCACATTACTGTGTTGGATATGTTAAATATTGCCCAGGTCGTTCTTTCTGTACTAAGGAAAGATGTGGCCGAGGGAGAAAAAGACTGGGTACATTACGCATCGGAGCTGGAAAGAGTTTTTGCAGAAGAAGCAGACTCTCGTGTCCTAGCTCGTAAAAGGGAGCTCAGTGCTCTTCTTAAGGTATGTAGTTAGATCTTCTCACAAGAACTGTGCCACATGTATTTCTTTTAAAAAATAATGATGTCAGCGTGTTCAACGGTTTTGCAGAGCTCTCCTGTTTCGCTTCGTGATGGGCCTCTTTCTTTGATTCAGAATTTGGATTCAGTGTTTGTTCGAGTATTCTAATTTTGCGATGTTAATGTTCTCTAACTGTTTGTCTTGGGGGTACCAGTCAAAGAATCAAACGAATGATGTTGAAGTTTACCTCGAGAAGTATGCGCTCAAGAAACTGAAGAATGACTTGGACACGTTTATTGATGAAAGGAGAGCAACATTTAAGACAGTGTTCTTAGACCAGGTGGAATATCCTACTGTTCCTTACATTGTTCTGATGTGTGGTAAATCTCGTGGTCTGACGGTGAACTGTTTAATTTCTATGAGTATTATTTCGTATCGGTGTCTTCTTTTGTATCTTTCTGATGGAGTGTTAGAATTTTTTTGCTTTTTGCTTCCTATGCTAGTCGTTTGTGTGAATTCATGATCATTTGGTTAGTTGGGTGGGGTTTTGTGTGTGTGTGTGTGTGTGTGTTTTTCTTTTAAAATTTATTTACAACCTATAGGCGCATTGTATTTTCCCATTTCGACTTCTCAGAGTTTCACTTTATTAGTAGTCCTGAAAGATTAAATAGGGTCTAATGGCACTTGATTGCACATTTGCAGTTGTCACGTGACTTTCTTGCTTCCAATGGAACACCATTCCTTGAGGCGCTTGGTGACATGGAGAAGTCTGGAGAGTTAGACCCACGTGCTAAGCAAGCTCACTTGAATACCGCCAATTTTGTGAGCTTGCAAACAAATCAGGATATAGACCTTCAACGAGTGGGACATGAATCCGGGAATGGGCATGATGTGACTGAAACCGGAGGTCAGGATATTGTGCTTGGAACTGCAGCAGTTTCTGGTAAAAAAAGGTCGATGCGGAAGCTCCTACCCACACGTGATAGTAGTGATGACGTTTCTCAAGACGTGGAGGATTGTAATGTAGCGAGTAAACAATCAAGAACACCAACTTCAATATCCCTTGTTGTTCCTTCAAAGAAGGGTATGTCTCTTCCTAGAAATTTTGGATTAGAAGTAATGAGAAGCTGCTCACCACATCTAAGTGTCAGTGTTGAAGGGGAAAAAATGCCTCTAAGGAAGCCAAGCCGTACAAACAAAAATGTTACAATCTCAGGTGTGGAATCTGATGCTGATACACAGGTATCCACTACCTCTTTTGTACACGATGTCTACTTTGAAAATGTAATTTTATTTCAGTTAATTTTGTGTATTAATTTGCTAGTCAGAATCTTTTCAGCCTGTTTGCACGATCAAGCCATTGTGCAATATTATGGATGCAAAAAAAAAAAAAGACCAAGATCGGATTCTGTGCCTTTTCTGCCCTCGCTTTTAGTATTGGCATCAGTCAAGTTCTAATATAACTGTCTTGATTTCCATAATGCCAGGTAGTTGAGAGGTTGAACATCGATGATGAAAAATGTGAAGGTGAGGGTTACCGCAAGGAAGGGGCTGAGTCTGCCTCTCATTCAGAGGTACTTCACTTCTGTTAGTCTCCGGAATATCGCAATGTTACCTCTTATATATACATATAAGTTATAAATTTTGTCATTACTCTTCTTTTCGCATGACTGATGATGTCCCGATATGCCTTGTATATTTTCAGAGTGGATCGGATCGGGGACATTTTCAAAAAATTGTAGCAACCGAGGTCGTGAGGAAGAAGACCATAGGTTTACCAAGTGAAAGGAGGATATTGGAGCTTAGTAGAAAGGGAGCCTCCACGTGTTCACCAGAAGCTAAAATAGCCGAGCGGCGGGATAACGAGAAGTCCGTGATAAAGAACGAGTCCGTACCCCTGAATGCTGAAGACATCTACGAGGTTGACTTTCTTGACGTTGGTGATGATGGTCAAGAAGAGATCTGCCACAAATGTGGCTTGGATGGGGACTTAACTTGTTGTGATGGATGCCCCATTTCAATGCACTTAAAATGTATTGAGGTTCTTGGTCTAAGAGTGCCCAAGAGTAATGAGGATTGGTATTGTCCTATTTGTGTCGCTGTGAAGGCATCACAAGAAGCAATAGAGGCTGAAAAGGTGAGTACACTTATGTGTTAGCTGTGGTAACCATCCTATTGAACAAAGAATTTATATCTGTTGAATTCTACCTTGTGGATATAGTGCACATGTGGTTGTGTCGGAAATGTTATCTTGTTGTGAATTTGGTTTCCGTATGTTTATTTGAAATTTAATGAACATGGTAGTAGATCCTACATGTGATTGATATTGGGGTGTTGCCTGGACATGTTTTACCTGTATTTGTAGATGGTTTTCATTATGATTCTTCAAAATTCTCTTTACAGGCAGCAGCTGTGGCCAGGGAGAAGCTGAAGGCCTTCATAAAGGAGAGCTCAAAGAAGCGAAGTTTCTCCGAGGCCGATGCACAGTACCATCATGGGCAGGAGAAGGCTGTCAAGCGTTCAAAGTTAAGTGTTATTCCACCGCAACCGGATGATATTGATACGACTTTGAAGCTGCAGCAACATAGTGAGGAAAAGGCAAAGCTTGATTCAGGTCCGCGCAAAGTATCTCTTTTACCTATTTTAAGGAAAGCATTAAATCAATTAAAGCAACGTGGCGAAGTAGAATCTGAAAGTACAGGTCTAAATTTATCACCTGTCGGAAGAGCACTACGAGTAAATCAGAAATTTTCGAATGGAAGTCCAAAATCACTGGTGAAGTATGATCCTGGTAGTATCCAGAGAGTACCCGCAAAATTTGTTCCTTTTAACGAAGACATGAAAAAAGTCGAGAGAGTACCAGATACCCCTGACCAAAACACTTCAAGGAGGTACCCACTTGCGGCGAGCAGAAGTGGGCAGAAAAGGAAGAAGACAGATACCTACGGACGTGTCGCGAAAAGGAAAGGACTTGATGATGACAGTGACGAGGCAAGTTTGCAACGGGAAGCCGGGGTCCGGGAACCGGGAAGTGGTGCTGGCGGTTGTGGAGAGATGGATGATGATGAACACGATATAGATCTGGATGAAGACTGTGGTGAGAAGTCTGAGTATTTGGAGCGCAGTGGATATTCTAGGTGAGGTTACCTTGTGCCCTCTTGTTCGTGGTTTTTGTAACGATGCTATGTGGTCGAGCTCTGCAGCTCGATCAAACTGAGATGTTGCGGTACGAAGTATTATTATGATTCATATCTCAAATCATTATTGTTATTTTGTCCTTTTGGGCCGTACGATGAGTCATTTCATTGAAAGCACCTTGTTAAGAAGGTGAAGCCCTTTTTGGTATGCAAAGCTGACAGGATCCAACTAACTGCGAACACATCTTTGCAGTTGTCGTCGGAGAATGCCTGGTCTCCGCAGGAAACCCCTACCGTGGACGAGAGCGGAGGAGGATGCTCTCAAGGTAGGCATATGCCCTCTGTTTCTCATTTGTCAACCCAGACCTTCTGTAGAAGGTCACTAAAGGTTTTGCTTAGGTCCGCAATAACCGTCAAGTAGACTCTTGTCATATATAATCACTCCTTGTATTAGCCTATTTACTCTGAAAGAAAGTCTGGAAACAGTTTGAAATACATCGTAGCTAGTATCCTCTGGATCAAGAAAGTCTGCTGCTGGATTTCACCCAACAATGAGACAGTATGATGTAAGGGTTTAGCTGTGACAGCTCTCTTTCTCATGAGGTTTTCTAGCTCCTTATCACTCTGTAACTTGTCTTAGGTGGATGCATAGAAACACGAGAATTTTGAAGTAGTCTTGTGCTCTTATTGTAGGTTCCTTAAAAAATAAAAATTGCCAATAGAATACTTGTAAAATATTGTGAACAATGAATGTAGTTTTCAGGTGACCTACAGTCATTCAGTTCAGAGATGACATGAGTCAACGTTTTTCACCTATTTTTACTATCAAGGGTAACCCCGGTTTCATCAGGTTCATCTCTGTTGATTCCGTGCTGTGTATTAGAGTTCTGTACAGCTAAGTATTACTCTAATTTGAATTTTTTGTGAGGACCAACTAACAGTGGAAGTCGGATTTTGTAGGAAGGTGTGCGGCAGTTTTCACATCATGGAGCATGGGGTTTCCAGTGGAAAAGGATTCTGCAGTTTGGGCAGGGCAGATTTGATCCTAGTCGAACCGATGTTGATCTGAAGGACAAATGGCGAAACTTGGTTAAAGGTGTCTCATAACCGTAATCTTGTGGCTTACCTGGCAATTTTCGATTAGGCTTATTTCCATAGACTCAAATGAATGCTGGGCAGTCAGAGAATTTATACAACAGGTACAATGTAACATCAAAGCACTTTCTCGTGTAGAGATGCACGGTGCAACTGGGTTTTGTTGACTAGGTTTCGATAGCATAGTTTCAATGCATGTACTATAGACATTGTTTTTTTGTACACTGATTTGATTCATTCAGGCAGCTCTTGTGGGATTATGCAAGATATTACAATGCATCATGATTTAGGTATTTTTTGTTCGTGCTGGGTTGGGAACCACAAGTTCAGCTTAAGTACACCCATCAGACATCGCAAACTTGCGAGTTCTGCGAACAAACCTTTAATGAAGTTTGTTTCAACGTTGAGCCAGTGCGATGCTTTGTTATCGCCGCAAGTGTGGTCCAGTGGTAGTGTTTTTGATTATTCATAGCTTGGAACATAGTACTACAAACTTCAAGTTCTGGCACTGCCTTATGTTCCCTGAGCTGCAGATACTTGTAAGTGGCTGCGGTCAATTCGCTTGTAGTGATTTGTAGCAAATGAGTTGTATGTGTTCATCTTGCACATAAATTCATGTGTTGCTGAGCGTTGCAAGTTGCTTCATGGACTTCCATGTTAACTTTAACTTTAAACATTAAAAATTAAACAATTATTTATTTATCTTCTGTGAGTATGTTTTATAATGTACTTTTGTAGTTTAACTAAGACTTTTCAGTAATAACATGTCAAATTAAATAGTTTTAAATTTTAAATGTTCTTTTTCTTTTTGATAAATTTATTGAAGTTTTAGTTTAGTTTTTTAGTGGTTAAATTCTACATAGATTGAATCAAAAGAGTGGATCTATTGTTTGAAAATATGAATGATAATTTTTTTTACAAATTCAATATTTGTATATTAATAACTATATAGTTGTTGTGTTTGTGGTGATCATATTCTAATTTATTTCTTAGAGTGGTTTAAGCATGCATTTTCCAAAAAATTGTTAAAATTGTTCTCATTTTTAATATATTTTTGTTTAAATTTTAGATTACTGCCAGTTAATAATATTATTAATAATCACAAATTAGAAATAATTTAATTATAATTAATCTATTAAAAAATATTATATCTTTATCAAATCATATGAATGTAGATTTAACTTTGTAATTTTTCGAGAAAATCCTTTGTGTTGGATTATAAATTGAAGAAACTTGCAAAAATAAATATGTAGTAAAGAAATTTAATTTATTAGTAATAAATAATAATTTGGATCATATCAATGAATTAACTCTTTAAATATTTCTTAAAGATTTGTAAGTTTATTTTAGTGTATAAACAATTTTAATAGAGGATGGAGCACTTAATAGAAATGCATATATAATAGAATAATTTAGTACATTAAAGCATAATAGAATACCTCTATTAAAATTAAAAGTCATAGTCAAAAGATCTATCACTTTGCTAAAAGATATTTTTTAAATTAAGATTGTCATAACAAATCTTATTTAATTATTACGAATTATGTAATTGAAATATGACTACTATTAAAAAGTTATTTTTCTTTCATAAATGTTGAATTTGTTGCCAGCAATAATTTCTTTTAAATCCTCACAATGGCAATTTCTATTAAAAATTATAATTGTAATAATTATTAATAAATATTTTGCAATGATTAGCTTGAAGATTTATCTCAATGCACATTTATAAGGTGGATTAAAATTTATATCTATATGAAAGTATACATAAAAAATTTATTATTAACATAACAAATCTTAAACATCCACTAAGTTAATAAATTTGTGAAATTGGCTTGAAAGAAACAAATAAAATTATTACATATACACACACACACACACACACACACACATATATATATATATATATATATATATATATAATTCTTTTATCATTGGTGTCAATAGTTTTTTACCAAACTATAATTAAAAAATTAAAAGTTTAATTTTTTGATTTTTTTGTGTTTTTTAAAACCATTATATAAAATCTATGCATTTTATTGGTAATATTTGTGTAATCAATGACACAAATTCCTGCTAATACATATATATACACACACATATTTACTAATTAGATTTTTATGTTTCAATAAATATTGGCTAAGCATGAAAGAAGAAATTGTGTTGAAGAAATAATAAAGATTTAGAAAGCACACTAGATAGTTGTATTGATGGATTTTGGAATTGAGATGTACATTAGTGCTGTACACTAGATTGGCGAGTATACAAAAAATATACATTCAGGTGCTTTAGGGGGGAAAAAAAAAAAAAAAAAAAAGAAAAAAAAAAAAAGAAAAAAAAAAAAAAAAGGAGTTGGTGACAACCCTCTCCAATTCCTCCTTGTCGAGCAAATTCGAAAACCTCAACTCATGGAATTCAAACCATTTCCTGGTTGAGAACTTGCTCCAAGCTTCAGCAGCCTGCAAAAATCAAAACTGGTATTACTACTTCATTAATGACCAAAAAGCCACACACCACAAATTATGAGCTTTTCTAGAGCCTTGCAGCTATGCCAAAACACAAAACACTACAAAAAAGAAAAAAAATGTAGATGAGCACAGTGAATCCACTTCGAATCCTTACATCGATGGTCTAACCACCTCCCCTGTTGTTGCATTTCTGGTTTTTCTTTTTCTTACAATCCCAAGGTGTCTCAACATGTGTACCGGCCCATAAGCCCAAACGAGCAGCTCTGGCAGCTGCTTCCAACTGCTCAATCCACAACCCACGTCTTAGTGAGAAAAAAAATTTGATTTCAAAGAGTTACTGTGAAGAGGAGAACATCTATAATGCGAGTTCTAACAGCGAGAGGCCTGAGATTAAAATAGCTCTTCAGGATTGTAACTCCTACCTTCGCAAAATTTGGGCGATTATCATAACGTTTATAATGATGTGCAGCTCCCACCCTGAGGAGTTCCTCCTGGTTGAACCGCATTCAAAAAACACATGAGAAATTCTGACAAGTATTACAATACAGGGGTTACTTCAATATATTGCACCAGCATTCTTGGAAGAGAACTGTCCAACCCCAAATTCTTTTTGGAGAAAATTTCAGCAAAAGTTTGAATTCGTTTTGAAACATACATGAACATTAAAGAAGAGCAGCAATGTACTGTACCTGAACGAAAATGCCAGTGTCACAGACATGAACATCTCCAACTTTTCTTCCCCATATGTCTGTGTAATACACTTCAATAGAGAGTTTACGATCTTGCACAAGCTCAGCAAGGATATGTTTCGCTTCTTTACCAAAGGGTTGACTGAGTTCTGGGGCATCCACACCCCTGTTGAAGATGAACAAGAAATTAATGTCAATAAATGAGTATTGAGCCCTTACAACAAATATATTACAGTTGCTTAAAAGACAATTGATAAGATTGAAGGAGTTCGTACTTCAAGCGGACCCGGTATATGCGTACCAACTTGTCACCGGAAATTACCCTGAGAACACCAAAATTCATCAATCAGCTTAGATGGCTGAAAAAGAATAGTCGAGGCATTTGAAGTGACATGCATAACCTTCACTTATTTTAAGAGGTAAGGGGTATAAACTTGTATCCCAAACTCTTCATGCTGTCATTCATTTCATCCACAGTTGCGGTGTCGCGCCGAGCGAGGGCATTCCGCCTCTTCTTCACGTTATCCTTTATCTCCTCTGGTAAATTATCCTTCTCTCTTGAATCCTTATCAACTTCCACAAATGCAGTGAATCCGTCTCCGTCTCCGACATTCTTTTTCCTTATCTGCAGTAGGAAATCATATACTAGGTTAGAGAATACAAAAAGACTAATGACAATCAGAAGAAAACAAAACAAAAAAAAGATCAAAGACGATTTCTACATAAGACACACACACAAACAAGGTGTTTATCCAGGGTTCAAATGTACCCACACCACTCAATAAACTGAAGCATGCTCATACTTGTAATGCATGGAGAGAGATGTTCTTGGTTCTTACAGCAGATCTTAACATTATAATCGGATTCATTAGAAGCTATAATATGTTCAGTAGATGCTCACAGGCATGGTGACAATGACGTAATGTACGTCAGGTTCGACTGTAGGAGGTTGAGTCACTTGAGGCCGTTCTGGCCTTTGAGACACTTGCGGCTTTGTAGGTGGTTGTGGCTCTTGTTTCACATGCGGCTTTTTGGGTACTTGGGGCTCTTGTTTCACATGCGGCTTTTTAGGTACTTGTGGCTCTTGAGTCACTTGAGGCTTTTTTGGTTCTGGAGGCAAATTGTGGAGATGGTAAAACTGCAGTAAACTCTGCACATCATCGAAAGTAGGAAAGGAGGGAAAGGATTTTACTCCGGCATCATACACAAAAATCTTAAGACTATTTGGAGATCAAAAGATGAGGAATTTTTAACAATAAAACCTTCAATGCGGAACAACAATAGTATTCGACAAGCAGGATGCAGTATCAGTACCTGGAGCTCATAGTCATGGGTATAACCTTGAAGCGTCCGTATAATCAGAACCCTAACCTGTCCCGCAGTTACTGGAATTGGTCTTGTGGTGTCCCAAGCATGCAAAAGCATACGATACCTGATCAAAAGAACGAACACCAATCTTTGGTCTCCATTCAAAGAGGTCTCACTCTGTCGTACGCGCAGACAGATACACAACTATTTAAAAATTAAATAGAGAGGTGCTTCAATCTCACCAGATGGTTTGATGACGCTTGGATACAGAGACCCAGTTGCTCAATTCAGAAGGCAACTGTACACAACAAGTCGCGAGACAATATCAGTTTGTTTGCATGTGTCTGCCGACCTCAAGAGATGGGGGAGCGCGCATGTGAACAACATTAAATGCGTCATCCTTACACCAAGAGAAATCACCGAAGAAGCAATACCTTGTTCGTGGTTTTGAATTCTTGTAAATCTCGAGTAAACGCACTATACCCAACCAAGGTGACTTTGATCGGGCGGCGCGGCGCATCTTCATAAGATCCATAGGAACCTTGATAACCTTGATAGGATGTGTCCTGATCGGAGTCCGAATCATCTCCACAACACAACCGGAGACAATTCCCCATGGCTACCCAATTGGGTTATGGGAACCCAAAGAAGGCAGGCCCAACTCAATGGCCTTCTCACACACCTGGGTCCTCCACACTAGGGGGGCAACAACACTCTAATCCACGCAACCACGCACATTTCCGGCACTACGGCGCCACAAACGCTCAACCTCGATCAAACAAACGAAAGATTCCCTGTCTGCACGCGCAAGCCCGCCAGCTTCAGCACGAGAGGACTCCGACCCAAGGTGCAGACATCGACACGATCCTGACAACAGCGCATTCTGAGGGATATATAACCAAAGAGGAACCCGACAATCGCCGCTTCCTGCCGCGATCACCCGCCAGCTCCCAGCTCAAAGAATGCATCGACGTCCAGCGCCTCGAGAAACCCCGAGTTTGTCTGTAAAAGAGCTCCCGGAGCTCATCGGAGGCACTGAGAACCGCGCTTGGAATGGAGCTTCAGTACACCCATGCGTGAACTGGGATTCTTACCTACCGAAATCGCGTATTATATACATATACATACATATATAATTGCGTTGGAGATTGCCGTGCCAAGGGGGCGCTGGAGTTGAAAGTTCTCGTAAAAAGGAGGCTGGCGATGGAGGGCAAAATGGGTGATAGAGTGACTGATCCTAGTGCAGCTTGATCGGGCGTGTCACCGCCCCTCGCGTCGCGCGACCTCGCCTCACTCCGGGCCCTCCGATTGTTTCCCTGCTTTGACGATGCGTCTCCCTCCTGCTCGCGACTGCGCTACTCGACTCTGGTAGTATCCCCAATTTGGCGGACCCCGTCACTGTTCCGCTACTTTTCTCCGCTACTTTTTCGCTACTTTGACCTTGACTTGTTCGTGGTCATCCTCGATTCGGGGCTCGATGGTGTTGATTGGGCTTGTAAAAGTTTGGAAATGTATTGTAGATTGGATTGAGTTGGAATTGAAGTTTGGGTTTGTTGCTTTGTGATTGGTGGAGGGTTTATTTGAGGGTGGAATTTTGATTTGGTGTGGATGTGTAGGTGAATTTTGGAGCATAACTTTACTATTTGTTTTATTTAATTGATATCATGACATTCTCTTAAGAGAATTTATATAATGATATTTTATATAAACACTATAATTTAATATAATGACAAAAATCAAGAATCAACCACATAATGACAAAATTAACCACTTATAATAATATCTTTTATTCTTTAATATATTAAAAACATGTTAGATGGCTCATTCTATAAATAAAAAATATATTATTTTTATTAACTTTTTTTTTAAAATTATATGATTTGATATCATAATAATTAATGAAGAAATTGGATTTATTTAATACAAAGCAAGTGATATGTATCTTTTTCTATTTTAAATATCAGTAATAAAATAAAAGATAATTTGTACATGCATTTACTATGTTTAAGTAAAAAAGAAAAAAAATGTTATGTTAACATGTAAGAAATTAAAAAATAGAATAGAATATATGCTTATGTAATTAGAATTGATATTAAATATAAATAGTTCTAAAAAATATTCAACACATATTCAACATCATACAATATTCAATTAAAATTAAGTAATTTTAGTTTACAATTCTATAGATTATTATAAAAATCTGCTATTGTCTTATGAGATCTTTAAATATGATCTTTTAAATATAATTTCTTCAATCTAATTCTAAACTGAATAAATAAAGTTTCTAAGTTTTTCTATATTTTGTAATGAACTGATTGTACAAATAAAGTATATATATATATATATATATATACTAATTTAATAAGTCATTAAAATAATATTTTATTTTGATTTCTTGATTAGGTTATAATTTATTGTCCAACCTATTGCATTGAGTTTCTTATTGTAAAAAAATAGTTAATGTATTAAAGTGATTTTCTTCTTTAAGCTGATCTGAAAATAATTTCAAATGGTTTTCAAATGGTCTTTCCAATATGGTTAAACTTTTCTAGCTCAGTAAGATATGTGTAAACTTATTTATACACACATGCAAAGTTTGTATAATATTTATATGTTTGGTTTGGTAATATATTTGAAGATAAAGTGTTAACTTGGTCTCAACTCTCTTGAAAGAATGTTTTTAAGAAGTGCTTTTAAAAATAAAAATAAAAGTTTTAAAAAAGTTTTAAAAAAGTAAAAAGAAAAAAAGTAAAAACTAATAAAAATATGAAATGAGTCTACCAAATTATTCAATTAATAGAAATTACACAGAATGAAGGCAATGAGTAACATGTGAGAAAAAGAAAGATTGTTGGATTAATACCGCCCCCCCTTTTTTTTTTTTTATCTATTTTACTTGTGATTTTGAAATTACTTATATTTTTAAATAAATATAGACACATATTAGTATTTTGAGATGTTATTAGTATGTTTAAGAAGTTTCTCACCTTCACAGAACCATAGGTATTATTTAGGAGACAAACCACTAATTGTGGATTCTATTGAACTTGAAGGATGATTATGATCACCAAAAAGCATTATAATTGTTGTTTTATGCAACATGCTAAGGTGCTAAAAAAATCAAACTGTAAGAGCAATTAGTACAATAGACCACTGTATCACATATTATTTTGTAACTAACACAACTGTGTTTACTTGGTCAAGGTTTATGATCACTCCTAGAAAGTGTTCACCACAAATGTTGAAAGCCAGATACATCTGAGTGAACAAATTTAGTGATTTATTCACTATGCTCTGTGGTACCACTACATTGTATTAATAGAGTTTTGACCCATTCATCACTTTTTGTATAGAAATTTGATCCATTGCTCACTAAAGAAGAATGGAATTCCAGTACCAGATAACCTATAGGGACACATCACCTACACATGCATGGGAACAACAGTAAGACTTATATTTGAAAAACAGAAGTAGGATGAGGGAGACCTCTTAGGTCCTGGTACTAGAAAACAAAGATGATATTTGTACTGTGTTTGTGTGGCATGCTGATGTGGATCCTGGGCTCCACATGAATCAGCTACTGTCCACATTTGGCAGCAGAGAATTTGCTCTTGTTTGCTGGCACTTACTGTGGTAAGTGACAGAATTCATGGCTTTAGAGTGAGGCTTTATCCACTGCAGCAAATGATTCAGCCTACAGATCAAATTGTAAGAGGTTTTTACTACTTTAAGTGTGCATTTTGCATTTGTGGGGTTGTTGAGCTAATTTCTTGATCTAGAAAATGAAGAAAGTGCAATTCAATTAGTTTTAATGGTGCTAAACAGTACTAGATTGAAGATTCTAAGGTTAATTTAGGGTTGTTTGGTCATTGCAAGAGTGATTGTTGTTGTGGGATGGAGAGAGAACTCAAGTGAAGCAATATCAACTTTGATTTGAGAGAATATAGGAAGTGAACTTCAGTTGAATGGTGCATAGAGTGGAATTTTTTTTGTTTTATATGAAACAATTTGCAAGAAGGTAGTGTATTGATTGAGATAGTAGAGGTTGGTGGAAGAGAATGTGATAACATTGCTGCCAATAGTTGAGTGAGATTTTAAGTATAATTAGGATTATTATGTTGTAGAGTCTTTGTTTTGATGTAGAATAGTATAACTTATTCTTTTGGTATATAATAGTGTTGAAATTTTTATTTGTTGTCTAAGATTTTTTCTATGATTGATTTTATAAATAAGATGGAAGTAACATGTGTTTTAATTCCACATTTGATAGTAGCCACCAATCAACTAAATTTGTTTCTAGAGTTTCTTTGATCTTTTTAAAAAAAAGAAAAGAAAAGAAACATGTTTTAATCTTATTTAGAATATACTAGTTAAAATTTATATCATTACCATCACTAAGTGTTATTATACCTTGAGTAGTATCTGTAGATTACTTAAATAGTGACAATAGTGATTGCAAGTTATGAATCTTTGGATGCCCATTACCAAACATTTATCTACAACACCAACTAAGAATTACTTGTTGGTAAGATATCATAAAATATAGTAAGATTCTAAAATTCTAAATAAATAATAGATTATTTATTAATTGAATATTAAATAATTAAATAATTAAACCAAAATCAATATTAATAAGGATATCTATATATATATATATATATATAAAGAAAGAATATACATTGGATTTACAACTTTGTAAAATTAAAATGTATAATACTTGTGCACTTGTTTTATTCTTGGCATTCTAATAGCATAATTCTTGTAAAAGTGATCAATCTTTAAAATAATAGTACTTCTAGTTAATTCATATTTAAAAAATATAATAATATATTGGCATCTTTTCAATATCCATATTACAATAAAGTAGTAGTTTATATTTTTATATAAAGAAATATGAGTAAAATATAATTTTTAAAAGTTTTAAAAGACATTGGAGCATTCATAGATAGTCTTAATAAGGACAATAATATATTTTGGAATTTACCTAGAACTTTACAACATAAGACAAGAGAGAAGAGAATTTCCAAAGACTCTAGAAGATATCATAGAATTGGTATTTTTTCTTCTTTTTTCCTATGAGTTTTAAAAAGAGTTCAAAAGAATTAGAAAGTGGTGTGACTAATAACAAGGATTTATTGCCATTACCTACTATGTAATTGTAATTGTAAGTTGATTAAATGACCATACTATATGAAAGGATTTTATGATCTAACAACTAATGAATGTTGTAAATAAGAGGACATTCTTGTCTTTCTATTCTCATATTATAAATGCCTCAATATTAAAATATGTTTTATATTTATGCAAATGTAATATTAGTGATTGTACAAATATTATTAAAAAATATTCATTCTTACAATAATAATAATAATAATACAAAATTTGATCAATACCATTCAAATTAATTATTGAAATATCAACATTTTATCACCAATACATTCACTTTATTATATAATATTTGAAATATTATAAAATTAATCATCATTCAAATAATAATACAAAAAACAAAATAAAAAAAGATCTATATAAACTTATTCAACAATTTGATAGTTATAGATATTAATTGCTAATTTTTAAACCTCAATCAAAGTGCTTGAAACACATGGATTCGTCATGTGAATATCTTGTAAAGAATAGATAAACAGTTACTTTTACATACTACAAGTTCAACAAAGATTCTTCCTGCCTTGTAATGCTATGGACAATTGATACTCTAATTGAGTTGACGATGCACAAAACCTCTACATTAGGAAAATACTGAACCATAAACAATAATCAAATGTCAAAATGGTCTTCTAAAATTTGGACATTCTCTTAAAATAAAATGCTTGAAACATGTGCCCAAGTACAGTCATTGAGCAGGTAGGTGTGGACATCATACTCACTAATCACAATTAGGATGTGCATAGTAAAGGGCTCATCAAAATGTTTCTGCAGAAGTGAAACAGTGAATTCTGGAAGGTGCGTGAAATTAACAACTATGTTTTAGAAACCCCTCAGCAAATATGCCTTCATTTGATCCGAATATCGCTTGATGACTTATCACTACAGTCATCATAATTGTTTGACCTCAAAAAATCCTCTCCAAATTCGGAGCAACATCCTTTCAACTGCATATCACGAACCTGTTTGAAATAAGCATTTACCCCGATTCTAACCAAAATATGCAAGACTGTCAGGTAGATCGAGAAACCTCTTAATCAACATCTTCATTCCGCAGCCTTTCAATGTACATGTCATAATACTTCGCGGCTGACTCCATTTCACCAATTTCGGAATAGCAATCACCGATGGCTCCATAGGCTTCGGTGTTTCCTGAAAATTCATTGGTCTTGTCGGATATCGATAGAACCAGCTGATGAAACTTAATTGCATCCCTGTACTTCTTCTGCCGCTGGCATGCAGCCCCTGTTACACAACTCAACATCATCATGTGGAATCTACATGCGCACCTTCCATGTAATTGAGATGAAATTCACCCTCATGAAACATCTGTTATACCGAACTTACCTAGTCCTCGTGCGGCTTTCTTCTCTTCCACAGTGTCTCTTAACTTCCTGGCCAGTTGAAGGGCCTTTTCAAACTCAAGAAATGCTCCAGCAGGATTCTGTTCACGCAGCAATCGTTTTCCAGATCTCAAAAATTGCAGTAAATCCTCCTTTTCTTGGTCTACAGGTTCTGCTGTTGCAACACTAGAGCGACCTGCAACAGGTGCATATTTCAAACTAGGTGCATATGACTCTACTCGCGCCTGTCTCCTTAGGTTCAGATTGATCTGCCGGAGTTGAGTGTTGATGTTATATAACTCGTCTCTTCTTTGTCGCGCAATAACACCTGCATAAGAAATCCCTTCTAAATTCAGCAGAAGAGAGGAAAACCTGACGGCTCGTCAATTCCTAAAACAAAATCGACTAATGCTGCAGTTTATTTGAATGGCATGAATCATTCAACAAATACCATGACAATCATTCAATAAAAAAACTAGAACCACTTACAACGATACACTGGTACACTACAGCATAGAGGCACCACTATCATCAGCAGGATCTCGTCGAAAGAGCGCTACCTCAAACTAGCAAGGTAATCACAGATGTTTCAACAAAGAATTTTGAATATCTACGGCTCTGACCTGCAACGATTGCTCCAGTCAACGCAACTGCTTCAGCAATGCACAAAACGGTAATAAGATTGTTCACATTGCCCCCGGCAGCGTCGACAAGTAAATCTGGTAGAGATTCTGCCCTTGCACTGCACTCCAGCAGGAGGTTCCCCGCAAGAAATGCCAAACCTACTTTTGCAGGCCGATATTGACATCGCCTCTGCAGACATGAAGTCCAACTCAATCGTGATTCAAGATAATCTAAAGAAAGAATGAATTCAAAGTGACCTTCACGTTTAAATTCCAAATCAATGTGATCGTGTCAATGGATGTGAAATTTGATTTATTAAAACATCTACAAGCGCAGCAAAAATTGGGGTTTGAGAGTCAATGCTGTACTGTCAAACAGAGAACCAAAAGTTGACATACTTCGGAATGTTCAACGGAAGCAGCTATAGCTGGTCTCTGAGAACAACATGGCACGCGCCTAATGGCATTAAGATCCACACTACGCAAGCTCGTACGCACGCCGAAACATTCACTGCTCCCTGATGAAAGCCCTGCAAAGCTCCCTGTAATCCTACTTCTACTACTAGAAACCTCACCTAATTGAGAGCAGCAAGATGTCAAAGACGTCCACTCAAATGCGCGGACCGTCGCCATAGCTGCAACCAGTAGACACTAACAATGCTACCACATAGAAGACAATCTTCGGAGTAATTCAACAGACAATAACGCTTTTTCAACGCCGCTCGGAGTGCCGAAAACCTAAAATCTACACACTATGAAGCTCAGTTCACAGACGACGGCACTGGATGTAGTATCATTCCAAAACAGCGCGAACAAACCAGACACACTAGTTATGGCCATAAAGAGATGTTGGGATTGCAACCGCCATAGCCATATCTAATACTACAGCGAAGGGAACTTTAGCATATCACCTCATCTCGTCATCATCTTCCATCAAATCAACATATTCTGCAGATAATTCCCAGCATCTACGAAACAAAATATGTTCCATAACAATGAAATTACTTGAACAGCATAAGTCATCCATGAAGAATGTACTTTTAGATGAATGTATAAGAAAACATGGATGTAATTCCCAAGTGGGCTTATCCAATCAAGATACGCACCAGACATCGTTCTCCACAGGATGTCGCGATGTTAGCCATCTCAGAGTGGAACTGCTGACTGGGAAGTGGTGCTGCCTCGTGGGATTTGGGTGCGCACGGTCTCAGATTACTTTCGGTCATGGATTGAAACGCCCGGCGATAGGTAATGCATCAACTTTCGGTGTGGGAGGTTGTGTTCGTTCATTTGTTGTTTTCTGCATAGAATGTCAGTGAATGATCGATCGATTTGGTAGAAGTGGAAAGCACATCGTAGTCATTCAGTTCAAAAGCCTCATCAGTCTCATCACTCTGTAATTTTCACGCAGAATCTGGACCAGAACCAGATTGAATCTCCAAGAAAATGGTGTTCTCGTGAATGGACTTAGTTGGTCCAAGTTTTGCGAGCGCAACATAGTGAACCGTGTGGATGTTCACAATCGTAGTTATTTTGGCATGTAGCAGTGTCCTTACATGTCGAGAATGAATTGCTGGTTGTGTAGAGGAGGTATAGATTAACCTCATTGATTTTTGACATGTTGTAGATTTTTGGCGACGATCAATGTGAGGTCCTGAGTCCGGTGGTGCACGGAGATTTGAATGTACCACCGGACTGTTGTTGCTGTAGAGCTCCCTGCTAGCAGAATGAGATGTCCAAGTCTGCGATGAAGAATGCGGACCGTACGGTTGAAATCGTGTGATGAAATTTCATGCAGGTCGGATGCGCTGCCATGCACTGCTATGCACTGCCATGGCATGTTCATTTTCATGATCTGTGAATACTACTCCACGGGCGACGTTGCAGAAAAGCAGGCATACTGAAATTTACTGCAGTCCATCACGCCATGGCCAAAGTATCTGTACAGAAATTCTACAAATTAGAGCGTTTCAAATTTCAATGGACTTCACCGCTTGTCTGTGAGGTGCTTTTGGTAAAGTTCTGCTGAATGCTTCTTGCATGATACCAATCAATAACACTAGGATTAGGAATTCGATCTGTAAAACAGAGTTTCGAAGCCTGAACAACTGATAGTCTCGCTCTGTGCTGTGAATTCTGTGCTCCATCTTGCAAGAAGAAACTATGCCAATACTTACTGGATTATGAATAATACGCGTCTGCTGTCACAGGATTTGTTGTTGATCGGTGCGAAGTGCAGCAGCAATGTCCTGATAAGTGAATGGGATCAATGCATTATAGCTCTGAGAGTACTGCTAAAAATGAGATGGATCGATTGCCAACTCAGCATATTACTGGACCTGGTTTCTGGGCACGTCACACATCCACGACGCTTGTCTATTGCTTGTGAGTTTCTAAAAATTGCATGAGCCTCAAGCCCTGGGAATGATTCCTATTTCTCTCTATTGTCCAATTTCGCACAACCCTCAAAACAAGGATCGGTGTTCTTGGTTGTCAGAAGCACTTTGAGGCTTTACCGCACTCATTGAATCCCCCGATTGTGTATTATCGTGTCGGGGTTTCCATTCTATGATGGAAAAACTGCGGCAACGTCGATGTGATGCATTATCGTGACTTGAGAAGGGGCTCCATTGTGTGGTCGGTGGTATTTTCTTGAGTCCGGTTTTTTATTTTGTTTTGTCTCTTAACTGTGTTGGAGCGGCGTTCGGATTTCGCGCAATGACAAGGTGCAAAGCATGCTGCGTTTGTTTTTGGTACTGCTGAGGGCCTGTGATTGCAAAAATTGTTTGTTTAGGGATTGTGATGAGTTATGTGCTGGCTCGCATTGTTGAGAGGCAGGGGAGGCAAGATGAGGATTGCTTCCGATTCAAATGTTTTTTTTAGTTGTGGGGGACGCTGAAAGGGGGGGAAGCAGAGTTTGTGATGTATATCGAGTAATGTTACAGTTACTAAAACTCTGCGGCAAATTGTGTTGTGCCATACTGAATTCTGATTTTCAGCGACACTTGGCAAGCGCAGGTTTTACTTCATTAGTAATTTGCATAATTAGAATGAATTAACAGTGACAGAAAGTATTGTTGAATCTGTGTTCTTTAGAGGAAAAGATATCCTTCCAAGTAACAAGCATTCATGTTTTTCTATGAACCTCTGTTCTGCATGTTTCTTTGTTAGCAGCCATATTGCCATCCTAACCAGTGATAGTATGGTGGTGTTCATTGTACATGAATGGAATTCGAAGCCCCAATTCTGCACTCTTGACATTGTGTGTTCATACGATGGTTTTTCACAGGTTTCGCATGAAGCGAAAAGCGGTGGCAGAACCAGGAGTACTAAAAGCTCAACCTGAAAGCGATGGAGGGCCGTCCTCTGCAGAACCAGCGACACCGAAGAGAGCACGCAAGTTGAAAGCAGAATCACCTGAGAAAAGACTGTCACGTTTCGTTAAGCGCCCTTCGATGGCTGTCAAGGAGCGCATTCAACGAGCCTACAATCACCGATTATATCTTATTGATAAAAAGATGATGGATTCCGTAGAGAGCTCACTGACTGGATGTGAATTTTTTGTCCTCGGTGCAACAGGAAATGTTTACTCAGTAAAACTAGAAAAGTTGCCATCTTGTACTTGTCCAGATGCGGGAAGAGGTAATATCTGCAAGCATTTCTTGTTTGTAATGTTACGTGTTCTCAAGCTGCCAGAGTCAGATTCAAGAGTTTGGCAAAAAGCATTGCTGCAGAATGAGCTCGAAGACCTACTGAAAATTTCGGCCACCAATGAAGATATTCTAGCCAGTCAACTTGTTCGGCACCGATATCATGAAATTACAGGTTTTCTCTGCACCTTCTTACTTCAGTAGAGCAGTTTTAACTGTTGCGTTTGTATTATGTATTTCATTTGATTTGATTTCTGTTAGGCATTTGAAAAGTTAAATAAAATTTGGTATAATAGTTTGTAATAGAGTCAGTTCGACTGGAAACCGAGAATTCTTCTTACGTTACGGAGTCCAACGTGTGACATCGAATTGTGAGCTGTATCTGCATTGATTAGATTCTTGTAAATTAAGTGCTTATTGTGTTAACATTTGTCTTACCTGCGATACAACTGAAGTACGTGCAACAAGACGAAATAAAAATATGACTTTGTGAGGCTCGATAGTGCAGCCCAGAATATGGATGGCGAGTCTCCTCACAAACCCCATATGGTATCTTCCTGATGTAGTCGATCATACAGGAACCAATTCGAAATCGGATGCCTCTCCGAATGAGACGCAGAAAAGTATCCAGAGAGACATCAATGGAGACTGTCCCGTTTGCTACGAAGCAATGGCTGGCGATGATGGTAAACCTGGAGAACCGATTATCTTTTGCAAGTCCTGTGGCAATAACGTGCATCGTGACTGCTTCGATAGATGGAGCGGTAGCAAACGGAGCACGGGAGGCAGAGTAACCTGCATATATTGCAGAGCCGACTGGCTTGATATCGGGAGTAAGAACAGCCAGAATGTGGACATTGATCGTGGTGGTTATGTAAACCTGGCCTCGTACTCTGAGGACCATGTTAATCAAGACACAAGCCTGGAAACATTGTATCCTAACAGCTGGGAATGGTTGGGTTCTCACAACAGGAGACGCTTCTGACATTCCAGAAAAGGTTACCTTTTACTTTGTGGGGTTGTTCCAACTGTAAGTCTCTGTTCAAATCCTTTTCTGCGTTATGAAAAGTGGACAAGTTTACACACAGTTTTGCCTGGAAGTCGATTGACTCTGGTGGAGGGTACTGACGTGCGACTTGTGACATTAAATTTCCTGGCATTGTGTTATGTAGATTGCACCCACAAATTACAATGTATGCGGTAATTTCCTGCGACCGTCCTGCGATTTCTTACTAGCCCTGCCACCGCTTGAATTTTCACTGCCGACAAGACAGTGAGCTGCTTCCGTCCCTTCATCGTTATTGCTATCTCAAACTCATGCAAGTTTTCTTGTTGAACACCTACTTCAAACCTTCAAAATTTGCATAGAAAGACACCAGGTTACAAAAGGTTTAATTGCTGGTCCAAGCAAACGTTTGCTAACTGTGCAATTTATTGTGTATCATACAATTAAATATGAATGTCAGATCAGGCAACGATATTTCCCAACAGTTCTGCAGCGCTAGATTCGAAAGAAGCCTGCGTTGTTTACTAGATACTCATTTGACATTCTTTATTCATACTAGCAGTTTTAATTTGTTTTTGCTTCTCATTTTGGGTTGTTAACACTGGAAAAGATCATTCTGTATTACTCATGCTCATTTACATTTGTAATTACAAACCTACATATTTTATATTCACATTGGTGGTGTTGTGATAAAGACTGGACAAACAATTCTTTTTATTAGTTATTAGAAGTAGTAGTTAAAATTTCGTTGAGTTTGGAGCCATTTGTCAAAAGATAAATGGATGTAGTTATGAACAAATAAAATTGAATGGAATAAAACACAATTATTACAAGGAAATGGGAATAAATATGTTCTTGAATTACAGTCAACATCAAAGTATAACATATGATTTTACAAAAATTGAAAAACTAAATATATTGTACATATGTAAAGTTACAAAAATTATATCTGTAAACTATAAATTATGCATATGTCAATATAATTTATTTAATTTCAAAATAACACAAAAGACTCTTCTTATAAAGATCACAAAACAAAATCAAATTGTTACATTAAATTGACTTATGAAGTTATTGGTTTTTTATTAGAAATGATACATGGATGTCATTAAAAAAAAAAACCAACTTTGGAAGTTGTGTAATTAAATATACAGATGTCTAAAAATGTCTAAAAAAATATTGTTATATTAGAACACTAAACATTCTAAATAATAATAATAAATTAATTGATTAAAAATATATAATAATAATAATCAAATTTACTCACAAAAGACTTTAAGATTTCAAAAAGTCATATTTTAAAACTTATGTTGTAAAAATGAGAGTATCATTGTTAAGAATGATATATATATATATATATATATAAGATAATTAGATCTAAATAAAAGTTTTAACTTAGACCTCTTCATATCAAATTATCATATTTTTAGAATCAATAATAATCTAATTTTACAATAATTATACTTGAGTAATATTTACAAAATATACAGGCAAAGAATTCAAAATTTAAAACCTATTAGATAATGAAATAATTTTTTATTAATCTTTTGTAATTATAATTTTAATAATTTTTTTTAAAAAAAAATTTAAAAAATCTTTGATTATCTTTGATATAAAATTTAATTAAATAATATATAATCTATAATTTCAATGAGCATAAAAAATTCCATGGAAAAATAATAAATTCACAATAAAAGCCACATACATTAGTATTGTAAATTAAATATAAGATCTTATAATTGTTATATTAAGATATTTTTAGTATTTTAAGTATAAAATCTAAGTTTGAGCATTATTTTATGTTTATTATTATTATTATTATTATTATTATTTTATTTAGAATATTTATTATTAAATATATATATATATATATATATTATATAAATTTTTTTTGTTAAAAATATATTTTCAATAGAGTTATTCTATTAAAGAATTTTTTTTACTAAAATAACAAAAAATACACCTATTATAATTTTGGATTGATAAAATATAATTGTCACAAACATATTCCAAGTTATCACTTTCTAAAATCTTCTAGAATCTTTTTTAATCTTCTAAAATCTTCTAGATTCTTCTTTGATCTTATAAAACCTTTTCAATCTTCTAGAACCTTCCACAATCTTCTAGAATCTTTTTCAATCTTCTAAAATCTTTTAGAACCTTTCATAGTGAAAATCTTCTATAAGTGTTTCTATCAAGCTGAAAAAGCTTTTGTAGAAGGTTCAATAAGACATAGACCTTGCAATATAAATAGGAGGCAAGACCGAGGTACATCTCATTCTTACCAACAAAAATCTTGGAGCAATCCAAAGTATTGTCTTATTTCTTAATTTTAATCTAGTTCTTGTTCTTGCCAACCATCTAATTCTTTATTCTTGTCAACCATCAAGGTCTTTGTTCTTAAAATCAATCTAGTTTTGTATTCTTTTCTTTGTCTCTTTGCTAATCCATTATCTTATATCCTTGATAATTTGGCAAGATTATTAAATAATCATATCAGAGCTTTGATTTCTTCATAGAGAGTGAATTATCCCTCTTCTTGAAGATATTATTGAGTTCTAAAGGAGTATAGATTATCCCCCTTTATACTAATATGCTTACTTATTGCAGTTTGATCTTTTTTTTGGAGAGAGTAGATTATCCCTTTCTTAGGATGTATTTTTGGAGGTTGTAGATTATCTTCCTCTAAATTAATAATTTTTAATAATAATTTTTTTAATATAAAAAATATTACATTAAAGGCTTATTGTTTTTTTTTTTTTTTTTTTTTTTTTTTTTTTTTTTAATATGAAAGTATATCAAATCATAGGAGGTGCATCTTTACAAACAGAGAATAAAGTGGCGACTCTTGTAGATCTTTGAGCTCTTTTGGATAGTGTATGAGAAAAAATGGCATTCCTTTGCAATCCAAGAAAAGAACCTCAAATGGAATTAGTATCCAAAAAAATGAAATGAGAGATTCATAGTTTGTAATAAGAGATTATTCAATTGAAGGAAGCATATGGTAGACAAGCTATGCACATGATTCCTATAAACGTTTTAAAGACTATTATGAAGGAGCCAAAGGTTGATATGCTTGATAAATTTGATAGAACAAGATCTAATTTTTGAGGTTTTATGTACCAAATACAGCTCTACTTACAATTAAATCCTTCTTGTTATCTAAATAGATTCATTTAAGTCACTTTTGTAAGCATCTTTTTATTAAGAAGTACTTGATCATGATTTGTTCCATTGTTGGAAAAAAAAATTCTAATCTTATATAATTTGGAGACTTCTAAAAAAAGATTTACTATTATATTTGAAAATAATAATTAGAAGAGGGTGGTAGAAAGAAAGATCTAAAACCTACAACAAAAATAATATTTAGCTACAATTTATGCTGGAAAATTTCAACAACATATTTATGATTTTGACTAAAATGATAAGATTTTTATGAATCAATTTTATTATGGCTTAAAAGGCGACATGAAGAATTTATTGATTACAATGCTAAGAGTTGAAAACTTAAAAAATTCATATTTTAAACTATTATTTGTGATAATTGCCTATTTGAATTACAACAAGAGAAGCGATCAATTTTCAGCAATACTTATCAAGGTACGACTGCTATATTTTCAAGAATATCGAAGAAGCCATTAACATATCTTGAATCCATGCAAATTGATGTAATTCAATTTAAGCCATTAACACCAATAGAGAAGATTAGATGCCAATAAAAGAATCTATGTTTTTATTATGGAAGAGCTAATCATAAGGCAAGAAATTATTTAAACAAGTCTACAAAATTTAAGGCATAAGATATAATATCTAAATTGGAGAGGTCAAGAAACAAAGATGTTCAATCAAAATAAGAGCCTTATAGTTGGATACTACCAAATCTAAAGTACTAGAAAAAGTCTCTTCTTATCTTTAGATCCAATGTCTTATTTTACGTTTTTTATATACATAAGAATCTCAAGTCAAGAGATTTTTGCTAACATCCTCTTGGATATTGGAGCCTCAATATACTTCATAGACAAAGATTTTGCAACCAAGTATAATTTAGTACTTATAAAGAAGACCCATCTCGCACCTGTTGAAGTCATTGATGGACAAATCCTTGCATTTGGAGATGTTATTGAAGAAATCTAATTATTAAAAGTGATATTAAAAGATCAAGTATTATACATTGTCTTCAATATCATTTAATGTCCAACAAGTCCTATTATTATTGGACTTTCTTGATTTGGATTACATAATTCTAATATTAATTATAAAAGATATATTTGAGAAGAAAAAAATAAATATATTAGTAAAACACTGTTCTTCTGATTATGCAATCAAATTACAAAATGGAGCTCAACCTCCATTTGGTCCAATTTATAATCTCTCATAGATGAAGCTTATAATCTTGTTAGAATATATTAATGAAAATCTAGCTAAGAATTTTATTAGACACTCAAAATCACCAACAAGAATACTTATCTTGTTTGTAAAGAAGAAGGATGGTTCTTTACATATATATATTGATTATTGAGGTTTAAATAAGGTGACTGCAAAAAATTTCTATCTATTATTGTTAGTCTTAAGATTATTAGAGTAACTAGGATAAATAAAGATTTTTACAAAGATTGATTTGAGAGGGGCCTATAATTTAGTCAAGATTAAAAAAAGAGATCAATGGAAGATGGCATTTCATATAAGGTATGGACATTTTAAATACAATGTTATATCTTTTGGACTTATGAATGCACATATACTCTTTCAACATTTGATAAATGATATCTTTTGGAAATATTTAAAAGATACTATTTATTATAGAGTAAAAATAGTCATTATCAATTAGAGATGTATAATATTTTTTAGGATTTGCAAATTTTAACAAAATCTTCATCAAGAATTATTCTAAAATTGTAGCTCCATTAACACAACTTATAAGCAAAGAAAAATTTATTTGAGACAACAAGACTGAAAAAGCATTCAAAAAGTTAAAAGAATCTTTTATTTCAGCTCCTATACTTCTTCATACAAATCCAACAAAATCATTCATTTTAGAAACAAATGCCTCAGATTTTATATTTGGATTTGTGTTCTTTCAAACTAACGATGATAGTCAATTTTACTCGGTAGCATTTTGTTCTAAAAAATTTTCAAGTATAGAAATCAATTATAAAATTCATGATAAGAAACTATTGGCAATTGTTGATGCTTTTGAAGAATAGTATCATTTGCTAGAAGAAGTTCAATAAAAAACCACAGTATATACTGATCACAAAAACTTGGAGTATTTTATGAGTGCCCAAGTTTTTAATCAACATTGTTGTATTGTAATTTCTTACAATATATAAAAACTAATTAAAATATATAATATGTTTATAAGTCTAGATGTGTATTAGAATGGTTAGTAGATTAAATAAAAGAGAGTTGGTGTAAGAAATTTTATTTTGGTTTATTTTTAATTAGCTTGGTTATGACATTGTCGTATTATGATACAATTATATGGTGAAATTATAACTAAAAATGATTTTTCAATTAATATTCTATTATCTTAATTCAACAAGAATTCAACACATTTTAACAAGATTTTTATGAAAGCCTTTTAGTTTATTTTCTTCACTTAATAGCTAGTAGATAAGAATTAGTTAGTGATTTTACCTTCTAGGCTGTAGTAATTCTTTTACTGCCTTAGAAAGGCCATAAAATGATAAAAATATAGTAAAAAGGATAAATTACTTGCATGATTGATACTAGGATTAAGTTGAGGGTAGGATTGGGCTATAAAATTCCTAGGATAGATTAGATTGATACCCAAGGATTGGCTGTTTGTAGAACAGGGTCAAAATTAGACCTCTAGCCACAAAAACAATGACCTAGGATAAAATACAAGGGATTTTTGGAAATTGGCAATTAGGATTGAATAGCTAGTTCAAAGCTTGTTATAAAGACATTAAGTTTGTTACTATAGGATTTTGGATGACTTTGCAATCGTTATTTAAAGTCAATGTTTGTATTGGTGTTTTGGATCTTATGTAAGACAATAATGGCTTGCATTCTTGACCGATTTGTACAATTTGTGTAGCATCTATGATTCCAAATTTGATATTGTCTAGATTTTTAGATGTGCTAAGTGTGCACAAAGGTTTGTATTAATCTAATAGTGTAATCAGGAGATATTTGGACTTTGATACAAAGAATTGTCAAAAGTTGACAGTTTAGGGTTGTATAGGGCTTCTGTAATAACTAAAGATCTATCAATTGGATCAATATAAATTTTGGCATGGTTATAGAAGACTTGGAGATTAAGCTACAAACCAAGTTTGAGTTGAAGTTAACAGTTGAAGAAGGAGAAATCACCACTAGAATTTCTGCATTAATTTTCAAGTTGGCAACTGAGTGTCATGAGTGCGGTTTTTGGACATTTTCTCGCAATCTGTAGGTTGAGTTGGCTTGAATTTTTTTTAAGCATATAGAAGGCTTATACCAACATTTGTGTGCAAAATTTCTTACTAAGTGGATGGTTGAATTAAAAGTTAAAGCTTCTCAAAGCTCATTGATTAGGATTAGGGCTTGTAAAGAAAAATAAAAATTGCTTAATTATAAAAGAAAAGAGGCAATTGGGATATATGTATGGTTGATGTTATTAAGAGGAGTGTTTTTAGACACTTTTGAATTGAAATTGAAATTATATTCTTCATATATGGATGAAATCTATTAGGATTTTTTGATTATTTGCAAACACAACTTTACCTTCCATAGTCAAGTGCCCAATGTATTCCCAAACAAGACAACACGTAATACGACATAAGTGGTAAACTCAACGTGAAAGTTTGGAATAGAAGGTATTGGCTTTTGTTTGTAGTTATT
This sequence comes from Physcomitrellopsis africana, assembly GCA_036785485.1. Classification (NCBI taxonomy): domain Eukaryota; kingdom Viridiplantae; phylum Streptophyta; class Bryopsida; order Funariales; family Funariaceae; genus Physcomitrellopsis; species Physcomitrellopsis africana. Next base: position 47,478 of record JAWRVF010001335.1, read on the forward strand.
TGGATTGATGGCACAAGATGACAAGAAGGTTGATTTTAAAGTTTTTGGAATACTTGGAGATCAAGCTACAAACCAAGTTTGAGCTGAAATTAACAGTTGAAGAAGGAGAAATCACCATTGGAATTTTTGCATCAATTTTCAAGTTGGTGGCAAAGTATCATCAATGCGATTTTTGGGCATTTTCTTGCAATCTGTAAGTTGAGTTGGGCTGAATTTTTTTAAGCATATAGAAGGCTTATACCAACATTTGTGTGCAAAATTTCACACTAAGTGGATGGTTGGATTAAAAGTTATAGCTTGTCAAAGCTCACTAATTAAGATTAGGGCTTGTAAAGAAAAATAAAAATTGCTTAATTATAAAAGAAAAGAGGCAATTGGGATACATGTATGGTTGATGTTACTAAGAGGAGTGTTTTTAAACACTTTTGAATTAAAATTTGAATTATATTCTTCATATATGGGTGAAACCTATTAGAGTTTCTTGATTATTTAGAAACACAACTTTACCTTCCATAGCCAAGTGTCCAATGTATTCTCAAACAAGACAACATGTAATATGACAACGTTAAAATTATATAGAATCTAAATATTTAATATGAAGCCTTGAGAGGAGATTGGGGGCCAAAGATGAAGAATAAAACTTATAAGAGGCTTACTTGGAGGGATGAAAGTAAAGTATGGATGAATGAAGGCAAGAGGTGAAGCCCTTCATTCCTATTGATCAATGGACATGCCCAATAAGCTTTGAGGAGGCTATCTGTAAGGAGAATAAGGATTTTGGCAACTTCAGATAGGACATTCAAAAATCAAAGATTAAGATTAAAAAGCTTATTTTTTGTACTTCAATTTTGATATAAGAATGAAGAGATTTGGAATTTTTATGAGAAAGGAGTAGGTGCTTGAAATTAAGGTACATAAATTATACTTACAATCACTCTTTTGAAGATATAAGGAGTTATATGAGAGCTTTTGGAAATTAGAAGATGCAATTAGAGATGCAATTTTAAGATCTACATTTGGTATGAAAAAATTTCTACTTTTGGAGTTTTGAAGAAGGAGATATTGGAAGTGAAAGACAACCAATCAAATTCCAAGGCAGTAAATAGATTGTTTTATTGATAGTGATGGTTTTTGCCATATCTTGAGCTTTTAGATGAATTTTTATCTAAAAATTTCTAAAAAGATATATTATTATGTTAAAAAGCTATAAATCAAAGTTTCATAGTATTTGAACATTTAATTTGTGAGATATGAAGAGTTTAGTATACAGGTGTTTGTAAACAAGGGTTTGAAGCTACTGTTAGGATTTTAGCAATATCTAAAGATTGATAATGAATAAATAGTTGAAATTTTTTATAATAGTTTTCAAGAATATATCAATATTTCATGTAAATTTTGAATAGATTTGGAGAATTGGATTAAGAATTATAAATTATTGAAATTTAGAAAAAATTCCCACCTTATAGGTGAATGAGGGTTTTTGAATATTTGTTATATTTTAAATGTTTTGTGAAAGTTAGACTTATGTTATTAATATAATAGCCGTATAAAGAAGACTTTTATATAAATTTGGAAGTTTTATTATACTTGGACCTTGATTGAGTAATTAGTGATAGCCAAAAGCTCAATGCTTTTTTAAGGCAAATTCTCTCTACTACGATATTGTCAAGCACAATGGAGAATATTATTATCTTGATTTAATTTTTTGATTACGTATTATCAAAAAAAACTTCAAAAGAAACTAAATGTCCTTTTTCAATATTCATATCTTGCACCAAGAATAAAAGACATTATATAAGATCAGCAAAAATTAGTCATGTTAAAGCCGTTGTCGGATAGAGAGAATTTACCTTAGAAAAACATCAGGTTCCTAGCTACTACTAGAACTAACAGGGAACATGAGAAGAAGCCGTGCAAGTATCTTCTATATTTGCACAATATTTGTTCAAGCTTTCAAATTATACTTGTATTATACTTATACAAGACTTGTATAATTATAAAGTATAAATACTTGTATAATACTTGATATAATACTTATACAAATACTTATATAAAATAATATATAATCTTTGGTATAATACTTATATAAATACTTGTACAAATATTATATATAATACTTATATAAATACTTGATATAAATATAAGTATATATACTTATATAATAGATATAAGCAAAGTGTATATATATTCAAATATACCTCAAAATACAACCACATATGAGGAATATAACTTATATAATAAGCTGAAACTAAATAAATCACTAAAAATTCATTCAAAGGTCAAATCAAGCGTGCTTAAAGCCTATGGAAATCCAATAATTTATTGTAAAACATATCAAAATTTTACAAATATATGTCTTATTGTTTAAAAGTTATGGCTAAAAGAAATAGGCACTAAATTTCTCAGCAAATGCAAAGGCAACAAAGCTCCTCTTCACTTCAGCCTTTGTTATAATTACTTCCGTTTTCCAAATTGGGCATGCAATAGCTTTTTACAAAGCTCACTCCATTATCTAACTTTTTCTAAAATTTTGCATACATGCCTCTCAAATTCCAGATTTTATAGCTAGTTGATTCTACTCTTCAAACCCTAACAACAATTTGCCCTCTTAACACTTCATGGCTCATAAAACTTTTATAAAAGCTCCAAATGTATTGATTTTTGTTTTTATGGAAAGCTTACATAAGCTACCATAAGTATTTAAAATATCAAAAAGATTAAAGAGATTGTCCGACTTGGGTGGTTGAACAAAGTCTCTGCCCCTCTTCATCAGGTGGGAGCAGACCCTTTCCCACTCTCACAAGCTCACAATTTTCTCTCTCCAACTCCAAATGCTACAAGAGATAGTTTTATAGAAAGCTAGCATAAATTTCTACACTCTCTACAAATTTCACTAAAAAAGACTTGAATTAAAACTTATAGTGGCAGGTCGAAGTTTTTGCTGTTACTTTTTGATAACAGCAAACCTCACTCTATTAAAATAAGTATAACTTTTTGCTCACAACTATAATATAATCAAGTGAATAGGTTCTAGAATCCTTACAACTCAAAGAATACATATTTCAATTTTCATTACAAATGCTTTTATATCCTCGGAGCTATCTCTCTCTAAAATTCACTGCTCAAAAACTCTCAAATTCTAGGTCCAGCAAGAGGAGTATATCTCTCTTTCCTTCCATATCAATCTATGACATGCCCACATGGGCAATCAAATCCTATTAGACAGATCCTATTCACCCCATGCTCTTCTTTCTTATTCCTCATAAGATCCATTCTACTTCAAAAGTCAACAAGAAAGGAAAAATAACCTTTACCTTTCTTTTAATTATAAAAGAATCTATTCTAAGATATAAGTAAGGTAGGAACAAAACAAATAGCCATCTTAATTCACTAATTAAGTAGCTAAAATAAATCCTCTCCTTATAATATCTTCTAAAATAACCTCTAGCACTCACACATATAATAGTAATAATAGATACAAGATATGTAATATTTTTACACATTGCACGTAAATGCAGTATAACACTGTCTAATTTGCAATTGAAGATATGGACAATATCTACATATATAGGTATAACTTTCAAGTTAATAATCTAGAGAGTAACGAAGATAGATCCATTTGTGGATAACATTCAATGACATCTAAAAAATGCCAAGACAGAAGAAAACAATAATTTCAAGTTCAAGGATAGATTATTATATTTCAAAGATCTCTTGTATGTTTATCCAAGCCCTGCAAGACTTCAAGTTTTTCAAGCATAATATGATCTTCGAGTAAGTAAATATTTTGGCTTTAATAAGACCTTGGAATTAATATCAAAAAATTATTGGTGGCCTCAAATGTGGAAATTGGTGAAACAATTTATCTAAACTTGTAAAATTTGTGCCCAAACAAAGATCCCATAACACCAACCATATAGACTTCTTCAACCACTTTTAATTCTTAAGGGCCCATGACAATTGTTATTGATGGATCTCCTACCGTTCGTTGAATTTGCACATAATAACACCAAATATTTTTTAACAAAATAAAGTCTATTCTTTTCAAACTATAAATACGACTCTAGAGCACATCCATTTCAAATTAAAGTAGAGCTAGAAGTAGAGGTAATGTCATGGACATACTCCAAGTTATTATTTTCTAGAATCTTTTAGAACCTTCTTCAGTCTTTTAAAATCTTCTTTGATCTTCTAAAATCTTCAAGAATCTTCTTTGATCTTTTAAAACCTTTTTTAATCTTCTAGAATCTTCTTCAATCTTCTTCAATCTTCTAAGATATTCTTAGAAACTTCCATAGATGCTTCATAAACTTTTAAAATCTTTCTAATTTCTTTCATATTCAGAATCTTCTATAAGTATTTCTATCAAGTTGAAGAAGTTTCTGTAAAAGATTCAATACGAAATAGACCTTGCAGTATAAATAAAAAGTAAGGCCAAGATATACCTCACTCTTGCCAACACAAGTCTTGGAGCAATCTAAAAAATTGGCTTATTTCTTAATATCAATCTAGTTTTTATTTTTCTCAATCGTTGTTATATGGCGTGAACTTCTATCTGGGAATACACTCGATACTTGGTTGTAGAGAGTTTATTTGAAACTTATTGGCTAAACTCTAATAAGTAATTTTTTATTAATAAAAAAGACAAATAATACAACAATATTGCAAAAAAAAAATTATATAGATAAATCTTCTTGTATTCAAGTAGGTTTGTATAAAAAAGATTCAAATTTCTACAAAAATCCTTCAAAATTTTATTCACCCACAAGGACTTATTTCTTCTTGATCTTTAGAGTCTAATAATTCTTGATTCAATCATTTAGTTTCTAAAAAAATTTCTTGTAAGTGTAGGCAATCCTCTTAAATTTCACCACAAAAAAAAATCAATCATAAATTCATTTTTGATTGTCCAATATCTCAAAATCCTTAGCAAGTGCTTAAAACCCTAGCTCAGAGACACCTGAGTACTATTTTCCTTATATCTCACAAATCCAAAATTTTAATGCCACAAAATTTTTGCATATAGTCTTATGATATAAACATATATACTCCTGAAAATTTTGAGCCAAAAATCTATCAAATTGCCTAAAATATAGTTCAAAATGTAAACACTAGTTAAGTAGGGTTTCTTATTGCCCTTAGCTTATGAGCACTGACTTCAACTCCCAATTTCTCCTTCACATTGTCGTATTACGTGTTGTCTCGATTGAGAATGCACCGTGCACTTGGCTGTAGAAGGTAAAGTACTGTTTGCAAATACTCAAGAAATCCTAATAGGTTTCACCCATATATAAGGAATATAATTCGAGCTTCAATTCAAAAGTGTTTAAAAATACTCCTCTTAGTAAAATCAATCTTACATATACTCCAATTACCTTATTTCCTTTATAATTAAGCAATTTTTATTTTTGTTTATAAATCCTAATCCTAATTAGTGAGCTTCAACAAGCTATAATTTTTAATCGAACCGTCCATTTAGTGTGAAATTTTGCACACACGTGCTGGTATAAGTCTTTTATATGCTTAAAAAAACTTAGTCCAATCTAACTTACAGATTGCAAGAAAACGCCCAAAAAGCACACTAATGACGCTTGGCCGCCAACTTGAAGATTGATGCAGAAATTCCAATGGTGATTTCTCCTTCTTTCATCATTAACTTCAGATCAAACTTGGTGTGTAGCTCAACCTACAAGTCTTCTATCAGCATACCAAAAATTACATTGATCCAATTAGTGGATCTTTAGTTATCATAGAAACCCTATCCAACCCTAAACTGCCAACTTCCGACAATCCTTTGTATCAAAACTCAAATATCTCCTGATTGCATTGCTAGATTAATACAAAAGTTCATATACATTTATCACACCCAACAATCCAGATAATATCAAATTTTGAATTGTAGATGCTTCACAGATTTTATGAACCACTCAACAATACAAGCCATCATTGTCTTATATAAAAACCCAAATCACCAATACAAACCCTGACTTTGAATAGCAATTGCTAAGTCCTCCAAAACCCTATGGTTGCAAGCTAAATGCCCTTGGAATTCTTTTCAAGCTAACTATCCAATCCTAATTGCCGATCTTTGAATGTTCCTCTCCCTTGCCTTCGGCGGTCGTTTTTGTCTCTAGAGGTCTGATTTCGACCCTGTCTCATATCCGGTCTTTCCTTGGGTATCAATTCAACTAAATTTAAGGATTTTTAAGTTAAATCCTATTCTCAACTTAATCTTAATACCAACCATAATAACTATTTTCCTTTTCTATCCTATTCTAATTAACTTATGGCTTTTCAAAATCAGTAAAAGAGTTTGTATAGCCTAGAAGAAAACTTTAACAACTAACTTTTATCTGTTAGCTATTAAAATAAGAAAATAATCTAAGAGGCTTCCATAACCCTTTTCTTAAGTATTTTAAGCTCCTATTGAACTAAGATAATCAAGTATTAAATATAAATTGCTCTTATCTATACCTTTCACTATATAAACGTGCTGCAACACGACAATGTAAGTTTAGATTTCATCAAGCCATATATAAAAATTGTAGCCAAGATAGTGTTCTTTCCATCCTAGTTGTTGATCCTCTATTGTTCTTTGTACGCGCGAGTTATGTCCAAAACAGTGACAATAGGTATAATTTTGATAGCCTAACTTTGATCGCCTATATCTCTTTCATAAAAGTCCAAATCATACAAGATTTGCACCAAAACCATATCCAAAAAACCAAACTTGTTGACCCTAGCCCATTGTTCGATTCCCCTCCAAAAACAAACCCTAATTCGTAATAAACCCTTCGGTAGCTTCCTTGAAGCCCATTGGGCATGATTTTTGGCCAATAGGAATAGAGACTTCTATCATCCATCTCCATTTATTCACATAGATGGCCTAACTATCCCCTTTTATACTAAAAATCCCTTTCTAATTCTTTTTGTTATATGATTTATATAATATGTGTTCTAAATACCAAATAAAAGAAGTGAATAAGATCTTAAGGATCACCAATGTCTAACAAAGGTGACTTAAGATATATAAAATTTACTATTAATATAAATTAATTTCAAAATTACTATCAAAAAGAAAATAAGATTGTATAAACCTCAATAATGTCTTTTTTAGATAAATTCTTTCTAAACCAACAACCTAACCACATCTTGTAACCAATAAAATCTATTATTATAGCTTTCACTTAATTGTATAATGAATTATACATTAAATATACATGTATAATTTTTTCACATGGTAGCCAAACCGCAATACGACACCGTCTAGTTCTTTTTTTAAAAAATCAATCTAGTTTTCTATTCTTTTATTTGTTTTTTTGCTAATTTGTTGTCTTACATCCTTGATAATAGACTTTTATTCTTAGTTTTAAACTTATATTTTAAATCCGTTTTCGAATAAAGATATATATATATATATATATATATATATATCTTTTTTTCTTTTACTTTATTTTATTATTTTTAGAAATTTCTAAATTAATTTTAAAATTAATTAAATTTAAATCAAATAATTATAATTACTTTTTATGTTATAGACAGATTATAATATTTTTATGGACAAGTGATTATCTACCAATGTTACATACAAGTCAATAATACACACTTGAAGATTGATTATAGTCATAATTAGTTATTAAAATAAATTTTTATCAAATAAAAAACAATATTTTATAATATTTGATAGTTTTTTGAAATTTTTATTAAAATAAAATAATTTGTTATACTGTTAGATTTATTATCAAGCATATATTAAGATTATTTGAAAGAATCCCATTATGACAAAAGATCCATTGTTTATATTTATATATACAAATTTAGATAATACACTATATTTCATGAATAAAAAACCCCTCATGTTGCAACAGCTAATTGAAAAAAATACGTTCATTCAAATTCATGAAGTATCACTTTAAAAAAAAAAAAAAAAAACCCCACCATGTGATCAACTCAATTGCATGCATCATTCACCTTGGTTACGTTCGTTTTGTGAATATTTGTCATCCACACTTTTCCGTTTAGGCAACCCCTTCATGCGGCATCGGGGGGCAACGGTCGGTAGAAGATGTTTCTCATCCAATATTCATCCGATAAATCATCCACATAATCATCCACTCAAAACACGCGTGGAACGTTCTAGACGTCGATGTCCACATCGACGTTCCCGAACCCGCAAAGCCGTTCCCGAAAGTATGCAACTGTTCCCGCCTGCGACCACTCCGTGAGCGCCATCTCACCATCCCGATAGACTTCGGCAGTGGGGAACAACGAACGAAAATCTTGCCACCCGACGAACGAGTCATTGCGTTTCATCCCGACTGGGATTTACGTCGGACGGAATCCCGTCATATCGGGCGCACGTTGACGTCTCCCAAACCGTCCGTTGCACGATCGCCGCATCCGGCACCTTCCTTCCAGCCAAACGTGCCGTGCACAAATCCATCCACGCCCCACGATTTTCCAACCGCGTCACCTTTTCTTAGGGGTGAAATTTATGGCGGAAATGGTGGAGTCTGGAGCTTTCCATCCACGACGAGGAGGCTATAAATGTTCTCAGTTCTAAGAATTATTTCTTTGTAGTTTTGTTTCTCTGTGTCTGTTCTCTGGACGGTAGGCTTTTCCTCCGGCGGAGTTTCGTGAAGGAGCTGTTGCGCAAGCAGCGGTAACTTGTTTTGTTGTTCTTTGCATCGTTTTTTTTTGTAACTGGGCTTTATTTACTTTCGTTCCGTGTTTTAGTTTGCGTAACGTTCTGTTTTTGTTTTCGTGTATTTGTAGGTTTTGGAGATTTTGTGGATTAGGGTTCGAGTGATTCGGTGTAGATGGAGATATAGTGGTGTGACATTCTGCAGGGGCAGACAGAAGCAAGTGTTTTGGGTGTCTACGTTTCGTTGTGGGTAGTGCTTGCAGGGAGTTCTTTGCAAGTTTGCGAAGATGCCGGGCCTTGTGACCATGAAACCCGTATTGAAATCTAGAGGCTCTGCCTCGAAGGCCTTGTCAAGGGCCAAGGAGGAGAGAGGGCTGGGGGCTCTGCTTTCTCAGATTCGAGTCTCTCCGGCGAAGAAGGGTCGCCGGCCAATGGATCCTCAAGCTTTAGGTGTTCTTACAAGGTCGAATCTCGCGATGAAGCTTAGGATGAAGCTGCTTGGAGAAATAGCAGAAAAGGAGACTGTTGACAAGGAGGTTGATACTGCTGGAGGCAACCACGAGCCGAGCTCTGTGTGCCTAGCGGCAATGGTGGATGAGTTTTTGGAAGATGATGATATCGAGGGTAGCCGTGGTCGTTGTCGTTTGGACTCTGATGATGGACCTAGAAACAACGATGATGATTCAAGGTCATCCCTTGTAGACGAGCTCATTGCCGTTCTCCACAGCAGCGCTGACAATATACCGGAGAGGATCATTTTTTGTGAAGTCAGCAATTTAATCTCCATCGCTAAGCCTGGATTAGATTCCGGTGATTGTGTGATGAGTTCTCTCAAGCGTGAGGCTATGCGGTACTTGCGTCGTGCCGGTTTCAATGCTGGTCTCTGCAAGTCCAGATGGGATCACTCGGGGGGATTTCCGGGTGGTGACTACGAGTACATCGACGTCGTATTCGTAAGCCCAACTGGAAGATTCGAGCGAATTTTGGTCGACATTGACTTCAGAGCCCAGTTTGAGATTGCTCGTCCAACTGCTCAGTACGACGGCCTTGTGCAAGCTTTACCATCCATTTTCGTCGGCAGGGCCGAACAGCTTCATTGGATTGTAAACGTCATGTCCGATGCTGTCAAGCTGTCGTTGAAGAAGCGGGGAATGCACTTGCCACCGTGGAGGAGACCTGAGTACATGCGTGCCAAGTGGTTCTCTTCTTACAATCGGACTACGAGCGACATCTGGGATAGGCACACCGAGAGTGAGTTACCACATGGTTCTGTTGCTTCTGCAAGTGGATATGAATGCGAGAATGCGGGCTCGATGGCAAGAGTCGCGGAGTTCCCGAGGCCAGTGGTGAAACCTGATGGGAAAGGAACGAACACAACCGAAAACAGGTTTGACGCCGGTGGGAAAACCCAGGAGACTGCTGGTTCTGTTGACAACAACGACTGGAATCCTCCAGTGTTGAAAGCAAAGAAACTTCAGGCTCCTGGGCTTGCGTCGATGTTCAGGGAGGGAAGTCTTTCGGCCTCAATGAAGAACATGAGGGCCTCAGAACGGAAGGATCCGGTGATGGTGGCATGAGAAGTGGATTCGCTCCACCTTCGTTGAGTCCGACGATTATCAATTTTGAACACACACTTATTCTTTTTTCATTTGTACAATACACCTTCGTTCTTGATGTGCGGTGCCGGTTTACGCATCTATACCGAAGGTGATACATTTTGATGAAGGCTACGCCGTTGAGTTATAGATTGTGCGAGATATTTAGAATATTCAAGAAAAAAACAGATATTCCGAAAAACGTCGGCAATTCATGGGATGGTAGTCCTACTGCCCAGTTAGGGACTTCCCGCCAAGGAAAGATTCTAGAGATATGTTTCTTTTTTGTTGAGTTTGTGGAATTATTAATTCCACTAAAGTTGTGTGTGTTACATTTTTGTAGTGTGAGCGGTGTACAGAGTATGGTTGAACACGTTGAAACGGTCTTAAGAAGTGGGTCGAAGAAGCAGAGCTCGAGTTACGCAGGTTACAGAGTCAGGAGTTAAGTTGAGATTCAAAGCAGCTTGGCATGCAGTGCTGATGATTGAGATTGGAAAAAATTTCAAAACAATATAAGTAATGGGAGAATAAAGCAGTCAATGCTATATATTGTTTTTGTGCATCGTGATATGTTGTGTTTGCAGCTGGGCTCTTTCTTTTCACGCTCTTCTAAGTGTCAATCTTGTTTTGTTGGGGGAGCAGTTGCTGAATCACGTGCATTTTATGCTCTGATTCTCTTGTTAGCAACTACTTCTATCAGCCACCACCGGAGTAGCAAGTGTACAGTTGGTGCATCGATACGATTTTGTTGAATGGAAAGACGATTTCATGTGTAATGACTTCACGTTTAGTGAGCGTCTACCTCACTGAAATATAGAAATTAGATTATCCACACTTCGGATGTGTTGCGATAGATAATCGTGCAGAGCAGCGCATATTTTTTTCAGGCAATCATGTTTCATCATAGCCACCAAGAGCAATAGACGTTTGTCTCCCTACGCACGGACATGACCTAGGTGGAGTGGAAGGAGAAAGTAAATAGGAGTGTTTTTCACATCAAGGAATACACAAGCCGCAAGAACTGAGCGTGGTTGTAAAACACACTACGCTTCCATTCCGTCCTGTGCAGAGCACGTCATCTGTATGGTGGAATCGATAATGAACAGCAATGGTAATTAAATCTGAAAGTTGAGACTCAATTTGAGTGTCGAAAGCGTCCCACTGAACACCACCAGATTATCGCATGAAAGTGAAAATCCATCATGATAGAAATGAAACGAAAGCTTCTTGGAAATGTGTAACAATATGTTGATGTCCTCTAACTTCTTATGTCAGGATTGTCATTTACGATCTCGTGTTTCTCAAGCAGAACATATATTTCTTCACCACATCTACTACTTGTTTTGTATCCTCATCAACATCTGCTTCGGAGCAACCGGTAGAGGCACTTGTTTGCGAAACGAGTTTCATGGGACTAGTATTCTGCTCAAGTCTGGAGTGCAAACGACATGAAGACTCATGTTTGAATGATCAATCCAGTCAAATTCCTGTTCTACAACTTCTTCTTCCCAACCCTGCGCGTGGAATTTTCTTCAACTCTCCAGCACCAAGCGGATCACTGAGAAAACGTGAAAAAAAACACACACAAAAAAAATGCAACAAACGAAGCAAAAGTAAAGAAAAGAAAAGAAAACCCGAAATAAACACAAGACCCTCTTCTACTACTTTGTATCTCGAAAATGGAGTCTGCTGCTGATAAGTGTACATTAAAAAAAGACACTGAACTTCATGTTTAGCTCCCGAAAATTCATTAATATCTATGTTTTTTGCATGTTTCTTGTTTTTTATTTTTTTATTTTTTTATTTTTAGAGATTGGTTGACCTATAAACAAAGGTTCTGACGAGTTTCATTTCAGAAACGAAACAGTCTTTCAGGGAATTACACCCATCATCAGTCCCCTTATGGCGACATGGCCTGAGCCACAATTTGTTGGTTTGCCTACTTGGGCTCCTTCTCTACTTCACTTTTTGAAAAACACATCTTTCAGTAACCGGTGGAGTTTGTGTTCGACTGCGTCTCAGTTGTCTGGTTGAGCAGATGGGGTTGAATCCTAGGGTGGTTGTGAATGACTCCTCGAATAATAGTATTGAGGAGTTTGCTGAATCATGCCGAAAAATGAACCTGCGCCGACTCAGTCTTCGAAGCTGCTCATGATCATGTTGACAGATAGAGAGCTGTAGAAACAATCGCGGCTCACTTGATGGACTTATAATGAGTTCTTGCGATATGTTCATTTCACTTAGGATAAGTTTGGCATTCTTGTCGGAATAGAATCCTGGGAGTTTGTACGAGCGCTGTCACAGGAATGTTAATTGATTCTCCATTCCTCACAGTGAAATATCAGTGCCGAATTGTATGTTATAATGACCTTTTGTTCAAGCTTCAACTACTTTACAATGACGCTTAAACAAGGTATACAGTCATTGCTAGCTGCATGATGGCCGGTTGTTACGGAGGTGATTAAGTTATTCAAAACAAAGTGATCCATATTTGTAAACTTTCTACCAAGTCAATTCGCCACCGTTAAAGTTGGGGCTCAATCTAATTGAAGTGCCACATTATCGCATTTGCATTCAGCGGGAATGTCGCGTGACATCCACTGATCGATGGATGCAGGCACTTAGGGTTGTGAAACGACCTTGGGAGGTGATCTGTCGACGTGTTATCCGTTCCGTGAAATGTGGCCTCGAACGTGGTCGACATGAGAAGCCAGTCACCGTTAGATTTACGTGGGGAGCACCTCCACGGCGGACTGAAAACACTTCATATGTCTCTTTGCTTTCCAAGTTCATCGACGTTGTTAGAAATAACATTTGTTCGCAGTATGCTCTTAGAAGTATACGCTTAGAAGCTAACCACTATGAAACACGGACGTATATCCTCACCGACGCAGATAAACCAAATACCATCGGAAGGGTTACACTCATTCTTCAATGCAGTTTTTGTCACTCTCGCTTTCGGGTCATAATTCGAAGGTGCTGCAAAATCTAACCGTTAGGGAGACTGTGATAGGTCTGCGGTTCTAAACCAACATAACTCTGGTTCTTAATAGAATATCCGTTCATGTCAAGGACAGCACTGTTGTGCTAGTCTTTCATGTCACACCGACCGTATTGCGTTAATTTGGTGTCTCATCTAGCTTTTCCAAAGGAAGTAATGGCGGCTCTAGCCATCTCTGCGCTCGTGGACCTGGGCGCCTTGGCACACCGGAGAAGTAACCTCTTGTGGGGCGGACTTGCAAGATCAAAATATACTTGCCTGTGGTTACCTGATGACAACAGTTCGTCGCTGACTAGATACAAGTCACTACTTCTGCAATCTTGCGTACAAAACCACGTTGAAGAAGACGATGGGTTTTGTAGACATGATACATTACAAGTTCCTGAACTTGCTGTAATGTTTAGAACTTTAACAAGTTGTCCCAACGGAGATGAATTTGGTTCAGAGTAGGTCGAATAGACGGCTGTTACCGACAAGTTTTTATTTTTCTGTGGATTTGGCCTTACAGCATCTAGGCAATGTTACTTCAGAAAACAAAGCTTTCGAGGGGTTGTAGTGAAGTCGTTATTTCTGCTCAATGAGCATTGCGTAATTCGACCGAGTCGACAAGCGTGGAGTCCTTCTGCATGGGCCTGTTGCAACAGAAGAGAAAGCTTCCTAAATGACTGCAGCTCACTTGTTGAATGATAAGTTTTTTTGACAAAACCCTAAGAACTAGACCTCTCGCACAACGACCACTGCATTAGTGATTCAGTGGTGCACTTTTAGATGCTCTAGCATATTCATGACGCACGACTCGGTACCCGCATTGACCTACCATGGCATCCGTTTCTGCAAGTGGTGTGCAACATGAATCGTTTGAAAGCTTGGAACGTTACGATGCTTCAACCTGGACTTCAGATGACATTTGCGTGACTTCACAAGGTGAGACATCCATCAGCGCCGATCTCACACAACTATCTAACGTCTCACTTTTGCCACAACCTGAAACGTACATAGAAAGCTTTGCATTCTACATAACTGATCAGTCACCGAAATATAAAGGCAAGTTTCTAAGATCAGGCACATATCTGATGCTTCAACCCTCTAGAACCTCAGCAACTCGTGAACCTCAAGTTTCGTTGCCATGTTGGTTGCGAGCAAGGCGCTAGAACTGGGTTCGGAGGCAAGTTGCAAGGATCTGAGACTGCACAACAAACCGCAACAGTTGGAAACATCGGAATGCGTGCAACAAAACAAAACAAAAAACAAAAAACAAAAAAACCACAGTTTGGATCCAACTTTTGAGGGTAGAGTCACCAGACCATGCAATAGAAAGGGTGGCTAATTCTTATGGTCGACTAGTCCTCATGCAACAAGACTGTTACAGTTGCCTGTTTCTTTTCTCTGTCACAGACACTGCAAGCATGTGAGTGAGTTGTAGGGGCATGATTTTAATACTATTCCCTGCAGTGCACCCAGCATCTGATTCATCACCTCCTGCTTCTTCTGCACCCTTGAAGTTTGGGTTGTTTTATTGTTTCTTGTTTGTTTAGTTGGTTGTTCTGATACCTCATGCAAGAGACCTGGATTCTTTGGATTTAATAAAATCAGGTTAATTAGATCTTATTTGGGTGCTTTATACTTTTACTTTACAGTTTTTAAAAAAGAAAAATGTAGAACTTACTAAATTAAAAATGATACTTAAAAATTGTATTCTTCATTTGCAACTTTTCTTTTTCAACCTTGTTCAATCTTTTTTCAATCGTTTGTGCATAAATTAAAATTTAAAAATCTAATGCATTTGTTGTTTAAATAACATACACATAATAGTTTTTTAGAGTAATCAAATAAATATTAAGTAAAGTTTTTTATTTTAATAAATCCATATTCCTCTTAGATATTTTTGTCCACACTTGCTCTTGTGTATAAACCTTAAAACACCATCAGTTTATTTATTTATTTATTTATTTTGACTTTTTAGGATTCTCTACTTTTTACTTCAAAAAAGAAGAAGAAGTTGTGGATTGGTAGAAAAGACTAGTGATGGAGAAGTGTCACAAGTGTGTTTTACATATATGCATGGATGTCTAGTACCCACCCCTTGTTTTGTCCCTTGTTGCCCCTCTTTCTATGCCAAAATCATGGTGGGACCACAATCACACAATTGGATTTGGGTGTAAGAGAATGGAATGTGTCATGTGGTCTAAAAGGACCCTTTGTGAGCACTAGATGTTTTCAATGTCTATGAGGTGATAGATATATGGATGGATATGGATGATAAAATTTAAAAAGGTTGTAAAGATTTTTGTGTATTTTTTTTAAAAGCATCTCCAACTCCTTCTCAGATTTACAATGCATTTGTTTGATGAGTCTTGGGTTTCTTGCATTGCATTTCTGATGTCTTGCAATATATGATATACAGAATTGAGGCTATGGTGTAATATATACAATAGCCTCAATGTTGTGTAAAACTTGTTGCCATCTTTTATAAGTACAAGCCCAGATCAAAGCACAAAACAATCAATATAGGGATTGTATGATTATTACAATTTATCTTTTGTGACTTTCTAGACTTGCATCATTAAATTGATTTTTTTATGTTTTAAAATTTTTATTTTCATATTAATGGCACATTTTGGAGGGTATCACTATTTGCTTAGCATTTACATGCAGCAATTGGGTACATTTCCAAGTTGAGTTGTGCTGGATTACAACATGGGGTCTTTTGATACAACCTAATCAAATTATTCTACTGTTGTTGATAGTATCACACATTTTGGTGTGTTTAGTTTTGATTCCAATTCAATACATGATTTGTAAAATAAGCTATAGATCATTCTTTTTAATATTTATAAAATGTCTTTTAAACTGATTCATAAAATCATTGTATTTTATACTCTTTGTAGTTTTGAAATGGAAATAACAATAATTTTTATTCAGCAGGAATACAAAATGTAATGCAAAGAAAATATTCTATACAAATTGATAAAGTTTTGTGTAATTTGTGGAACTTTGTTCAATTATTTAATCCCAAGAGGATTAAATATTTCCAAAAACCTTAAAGATAGAAGAATATATAACTGCAAATAATTCATTTTTTAATAAATCTATATATAGATAGATTTAAACTAAAACATTAAATTTATTACATTTTGTAGCATTTTATTTTATTTTATTTTATTTTGTTTGGATAAACAGCTAGAAAAATAAAAAAAATATATTATTATTACTATTATTATCATTCACCAAGTCATTTAACAAAATTGTTTAACATTTATTTTTAAAAAAAAGTACACACACACATACATACTTACATACATACACACACACATACATACTTACATACATACACACACACACACAAACACACACACACACACACACACACATTTTCACCCTATTGATTCATTTAAAATTTAATGAAAAAGAAGCCTGATCCATTATAAATAAACCGCATCAAAAAAAAATTGTGACCGCTTGTGTTCTTTTCTTTTCTTCTCATAGAGAAACAAAATTGGTTTAAAAAAGGTTTCAGACTCTGATAATTACACTAAATATCTTCTCACAATCATCAAAATTTCTTTTGAAAATGATTTGAAATTGCTTTATTCAACAATATGGATGGCAAGTGGCTTCAAAAAAAGATTTCATTTCACCCCAAAGAAATTGATAGCTGAAACCCCAACTATGAATTTCCAAATAGTCAAACAAAAACTAACACAAGAATGCAGTTATAGTTTCAATAAATACAACATCAAGTAGTACATAAAATCTTGAAGAATGTGTTGGAGTGAAACACCCACTCACTCAAGTTTATTATAGCTTTTGGTGGTCAAAGTGACCAAGGGAGCGAATGAATGAGCAAGGCACAAAACCTAGAACAATTTGGTGGGCAAAAAAGCTTTTTTTTATAAAAATAATTGGTCAAACAGAGAACACAAGAATGTGGTTTGGTACCATACCAAAGCCCCATCCAAACCAACCTCAATTAATGAACCATCCTCCATGCCCCTCCCCAAAGCCAATTCTCTTCACTAGGCCTTGGCCATGGATGAATTTTGCAAGAAATTGTAGAATAACCCAACATCTGATTTTTGGGATGAATGATATACGGATGAATATGTTGATTCAATTCTCCGTCTAGAATTAGGTGTTGGTCATGGCTGGTGTCCAAGTAAATGGTGACCAAAAGTTAAATTCATTGTGGTGGAAGATTTTTTTTTAATATGCATGAGACATAAATAGGGTTGGATGTGTGAGATGAGGGAATGGGTTAGTCAAAATGGATGATAAGTCTATCGGAGTTGCTCAATTTTGGATGAAGGAATCGTGTCATTAAAGTTGAACAAATCTTTATTCAAAGTCATAAAATCATGATATCTTTCTTTAGGTGAATATCATGCTGCAATCCCGGTATAAAGTATTCAACTCATGGTTCAAGAATAAATGAGATTTCAAGGATACGATTAGTTCTTTGGATTTAATGGAAATTAGCGGAAATAATCATCACCTCTAGTAAATAGAATAGCCCTAAAAATCCAACATGTTTTTGAAGAACTACAACTTCAACATCAAAGTTGTAGTATTCATAGTATTTTGCAATAAGTTTTTTTCTGTTCAAAAGATTCAAATTCTAGACGGAGAATTGAAGGTGACGTGGACAAAGATAAAAACAAACCCTAAATACGATAACCACGACACCGAACGAAGCCCTCACTCGCACGGCGTTCAAGCCACCAGACGGTTTCCGAAGCGCGATGGCCAGCGCTACGAGATTGAAATCAGCTCAGAGGCATGGGAATTACAACGCAGAGACTACGCGACGCATCCGTGGTCGCCACAAACCCCTAACCGCAGAGCTAGAGAACTTCCGAGGTTGCCAAGTTTCGAGAACGAAGTGGCCCAAAGAGATTCAACAGGAACTCCCAGAAAGTATGTGTGCGTGTGAGAGTATTGCCTTTTCTTCCCGAGTTGCGGAAAAAGGAGACACCGCGCCACGCCTCCTAACGCCTTCGTCATGCTGCAAGCCCTAAACCGGAGCACCACATGGCGAGAACGAAGTGAGCGCCAGACAAATCCCAATCGGGGCTCTAGCTGGCATGATCCACGGCCGCAGACCCACACGCTCGGCCATGGGTTCGCGGCCATTTGTCCGACACGGCCACGAATCCGTGCGATATATTTCGCTTTCACCGTTCGTGGACACCTGTACGTTAGATTAGGATCAGTATCTGTGCACTGATTGGTTGATAAGATTGGATGAATTACGCAGAATAGGATGTTGTTCGAAGATATGGGATGGGTCTTTCATGCTTGACCCTGCGACTATTTTTGCTGTACTTTTGTGGGAACTTTTTATTGGGAACTTTTCGAGGAAGCTTTTTCCACGGAAACTGGTGGGGCTCGCATAAGACTATACGTTGGTACTTGAGACCAAAGTATCTGGTCACCCTCCATGAGGTCTATTCCTAGCACTTTCCGTGGGGGTTCATGGGGCCCAGGCCATTTAGAAACCTCCCGAACTGGCAATGGGAGCTACTATCCCGCTTCTTGGGACAAGGGCTCGGGGCCTATGGCTGCGGACAACTTGGGCGGGGGTGAATAGATCCCTACAATCACCCACGATTATTTACGCGACATGTTTCTTACCATTCCCAGAGTAAATATCTCAACCTGTGCGCATGACATGTTTCGAGCCCGCGTGACGAGTTCCAGCACTGGGGGGCGGAATAGAATCTCCGACGTGGCGGTTGCCGAATTTACGTGGAGTAAAATTGTTGGCGTGGATGAAGGAATCTGGAGTGGTGTGATTTACCTGCGCCTTGCAGCAATAGTTATTAGGGGAGTAAAACCCCGGGGAGGAGTTACTGTAGAAATATCTGCAAGAGGCCTCGTACTTTTTGCGGCATTCACAATCAGCAGAAGCCTCGAGAAGACGCCACGTATTGCCGTGGGCGGCTCCCACCGGCCAACACGTTGCGGCCCTCTGCGGTTTCATGGTTTCCAGGTCGCTTCGGCAGCGTCCGTCGGGGCTCACGACTTCTATCACTATAAACATTAGCAGATTTCGTCATTGCTCCCTCCCAAATGCCACCCCCGAATGCCACCCCCGAATGCCTCCGTCTGCCAGTTACCCTTCAAATCCATCGCATTCTCGACCTTCGCCTAGTTGCTGTCCGCCGTGCTCGTACCAAATCTCTGCAGTCATTGCATACGTCTGTGGCGAGGTCTGTGCGCGAGCAGCTGAATCCGCTGTTGAATCGAGCGTGTGTGTGATATTATAGTGGGTCTCAGGCCGCTTGGGATACAAGCGCTCGGGAAGGGAGTGATGCGAGACGAGAGAAGAGGAGGAATTTTTATATGATCATCGCGCGTTTAGTCGATCTGTGGTTGTTGAATTTCCCGTCGATTTGGAATGTGGTGGATAGAGCTGGGTTGGGTTTTTTGAGTAGTGGTGATCGAGGACCGGGGGCTGCGAGGATTCTAGACGTTTCTGGAATTTACTGGGTGATCAAACTGCGTCATCGATTGAGGTAGTTGTGTATCGTGAGCTTGGGAGATTTGGTGTGTAGTTTGTAGGTGTGAGTCGAGCGCACCAGGCAGTGCGGGATAGGAGTCTCGAAGGTTCCCCAAGTGTCGTGAGTTTGTTGGGTCGATATCAGTTGCAAAGCTGCAGCAATCGGTAGTTTTTATCCGGCAGAAGAGGATTCGATTGCAGCGTCGAAGATTCTGTCGGCAATCCTTCAGGAATTCGAAACCTGACAGCATTGTGCCTTCGCGCGAGGCCTTACCGTTCCTGCGGAATGCCACTGGTGTCTTCAGATGAATTATCTTGAATTCGTGAAGTTCTTCTAGTATCAAATGACATGATTTTCGAGTCAGTTGGGGATGAAGTAACCCGAGAAAACCAGTCTTCAATTGTAACATAGACTTTTCTCGATTGTTGGCGTCTCCTTATCATCTTTGTCAGTGTATCGAATTTCTCGCACTGACCTCAGATTTCACTTCACTCTCCCCACAGTCTTGACCTTTTCGATGATCCAGCCTTTTCTTCCATCCTATCGCCTTTTCGCAGTTGGTGTAGGGTCTTACGAAGTTTGCAGCACAGGCTATCATTTTTTAGACCAAACGAAGGTGTCAGTTTCAGTAATCGTAATCAATTCCCGTAAGTTATCAGGTAGGATCGCCTCCTCGTCCCAAACCCAGTTTGTCGAAGGGACGGAGTGTTATTACTGTCTCGATCGTTCTCTACATTCCGAAGAAGTTTCGTTGATATCCGGGAAATTTCATCCTGGAAACATATCTGGGTAGTAGCGAGAGAGAGAGAGAGAGAGAGAGAGAGAGAGTGTGTGTGTGTGTGTGAGAGAGAGAGAAATGAGCACAAATTTTGGCTGTATAGAAGGTTTGACAGTGCTCTCTGTCCAACACAGTATACCACAAAGAAGGCTCAAAACTGAAACAATTCTGCCAATTCGTTCATGAAGGAGATTCTTATCGTGGAGTCTCCGAAATTCGCAATTCGCAATCCGCAATTCTCTCACCTCGAAAGTCTCCGAAATCACGGTTGAAGAAGACCTGTCCGTGCTCGATGGTTGATCCGGACCGCAGACCAGACCGCGATACGCGTTGGTGGATGGACTGTCAACCTCACATCCGCGCCCTCAGGGAAGTCATGTACTCAGCCAGCGCCAACAAAGAAGTGGAGATACTCTTGCAGAAGTGTGTCTCCCTGTACATGGCCACGATCAACTATAACTCGTCGCTTGACGAAGAGAAGATTTACATTGCTCTCACAGGTTGAACGAGTCACCCATTCTCATTTCTATCATTTCTCTGTACCTTCTTGTATGCGATATTTGTTCAGAACTTCACGACTTCGTGTAATCTGATCAATTCCAAATCATTTCTCAGGAGGTTTCGTCACATGTATGGAGGCGTCCTTTATGTGGATCGGAGGATGGCGTCCCACCACAGCTTTGCTGCTCGTCTACTCGCTGATGGGGGTCCAACTGGAGGACGAGATTCGCAACTTCGGCTATGGTATCCGGGACACGACGAATACCTCGGCGGTCCTCTCCCACAGGCAGCTTGAGAACCTGACGAACGTACAAAAGAGCACCCGCAACATGGAGAAGAAGCTCTCTAAAAAGCTTGCGCACCTCCAGGTAGATCATTCAACCTCGACACTCTCACCCAATGCCCAGTTAGACTTGGTCTTGCAGTCTTCATAGAATGGTTGCAGGCAATCAGTTGCAGGCTAGGATTTGGAAATGGTAATGGCAGTGGAAATGGAAAATAGTAATGGCACTGGCACTGGCACTGGCACTTGGTACAATCAATCTCTTCGTCCGCTGATGGTGGTGACACTTCACACTGGGTAGGTGTATACTAAAGGACGTGCTGACACACGTGCAGATGCTTATAAGCGACCAAGATGTGCTTGCAGCCGTAACGCAGGTAGATTCATCAACAAGTAGGTCAGGCTCCAAGGCTAACCCTGACTTAAGAACAGTCCTCAAGCCTCGAATGTCGCGACTAAAGAAACTTCTGACACAGGCAGACCAATTGCGTTTGCACACACTCCACCAGCTCTTTCTGGTTCTCACCCCAGTACAAGTAGCTCGCTGCGCCATAGCCTCATTTGAATTGGCCTTTATGATGCGTGAGCTCGGCAATTCGGCTCACTGTAGGAATTTACAAACTGCAGTCCCATCTTCTTCTAACACTTTCACTTCCCAAAGTCGAGGCGAGTTCGATGTTCAATCCTCTAGAACATTGCTCTCGCGGCTGGATACTGGCCCCAGCTGCAGCACTAAGGATTTTGGCACCAGTGTAGAAGAGTGTAGTGTCGACGATTGATGTGTCGATCAGTCTACATTTAGATCTAGGCAGATATATATATATATATATATGTATGTGTGTATGTATGTATGTATGCATATGTATGTGCGTATGATTCGAATTGGCTGCCCAGGGTCGTTCGTGTTTACAAAGGCCATTCTGTGCGATAGTCTAACTCCTCAGTCGATCTATGTGCCAGCAAAGCCTGCAGTGAGTGCCAATGCTGGTTCCGTCCTCTCTTCATCAGATTTTGGGAGTAGGAACCCCCGGTGTGGTGCAGATCGATGCGAAGTCTGAGCCAGGCCGACTCCTGACGGGCCCAAACTTCTGCAAAGAGCTAGCTGCGGCATTGTGATGGTTAAATCTACTCCTGGCGGCAAGATCGTTGAAGGAAGGCGAGATGAGGGTAAGCACTGTGACGATCCTAGTAGCAATGCCTAGATATCTGGTATACAATTAGAAAAAAACCACTTCTGTAACTTCACTGGTGCTTTACATTTTGTCTAGAATTTTAGTGCAGGTAGCTTTCAGATTCTGTAGAGCGGTGCATTGATTTGCCGTATTGATGTGGGCAGTTTTCCCACAGCGTAAAGTTCAGCTTGCCGTGAATCTTAAGGTCTTGTCTAGTCTTCACGATATCATCATTCCCCTCCTCTACTTGAAATTTTGGGTCACTTGCATTTACATTTCTCAACACTTAGAAAAAGTACTTATTCATGTATGATTTACGTGCAACATGGAAACACAACATATTTCTATCCCCTCTTTCGAAATCGAGGGCTATTGTATCCTTAGGGTCGCTCTGTTGAGAAGCCATCTTCCTCCCTGCAAAACGATGCACGGGTGATGATGTCCAACTCTTGCAACTATCTTGGCTATGGTTCAGCTCTACAGGCACAGCAAAGCATCGCAGGCTGAGGTGATCGAAGATGGTCAGCCTGGAAGCTGCTAGCAACGGCCGCCTGAATCCATCGACAAATCCTGAAGAAAGAAGTGCTGTTATTCGATGGCAGTTACCTACCGATATTGGTGACAGTAGATGGATACAAGGACATTTACGATTGAATTCTTTAATTTATGAAGAAAAAGGACAATATGCCTTTTTACGATCAAGGAGCGTAAAGAAACGTCTCCTCTGCTCTTTTGTATACCATTCACTTCTTCACACTGGTAATATACTTGTAAAAGTTCATTCAACAGATTCTTAGTTTCATTGTGCTTAATACTGTGCTTAGGAATTCCACTGTATTGCCGTCCTTCGTGGTTTAGCACATCGACACTGCAACAGAAATTTGGGATCATGCTTTAAACACAACCAGGCTCACAACAACTGAAAAGGAACAACACAACAATCTTATGTCATTTCTCACTCTTCTAATCGGATCCAAGAATTCCATACTGAAGCACCACATAACCACTGCATTAGCCAAATCCTAATCCACTAATTGAGCTCAAGTACATACGGAACAAACGTAAGGCTGATATTTCTCCACACATTTCTATATAAAAATCAATCAGGATAGGTGCACATCTCCAACACAATAATTTGTTCCCGAACGAAGCTTGTTCAGCACTCAAGCCATCTCGGCATCCAGTTTCCACGCAAGCAAAAAGGGTAAAGTAAAGTGGGCACCTCAAAGTTCCGGTTCATCCAGCGATGCAAAGGGTTGACGCGAAACGACAGGAGCCTGTAGTTAGTGTTGCAATTAAACAATCGGGCACAAGTGTTCGTTGATGGATCGGAATTGTCTACACACCTAGAGACGAAATTCTGAACCCTAAACTGAGATGCTCGCTGCCCGTATGAGCGACAATTTGCGTGGTCACCGGCACCATTCACCGCACCACAACGTGATTAACCTCGCAGCAAGAAAAGCGATGCCTCAGCCCGCTCCCTCCCTCCTTCAAAACCCACAAAT
Organism: Physcomitrellopsis africana; assembly: GCA_036785485.1. Classification (NCBI taxonomy): domain Eukaryota; kingdom Viridiplantae; phylum Streptophyta; class Bryopsida; order Funariales; family Funariaceae; genus Physcomitrellopsis; species Physcomitrellopsis africana. The sequence goes on from JAWRVF010001335.1 coordinate 71,460, forward strand.
CTTCGAACCAGGAGAATATTGCGCGAACTCTTCGGTCTCTTCGATGTGCTGGTTTGATAAAGGGCAGAAGTGATTTTAAACTGCTCTAGTGTGAACATAACTTAACGTGGTGCAAATTTTCCGGTGTGAACGGGGTATAATTTGGTGTGGAGGTATCCGGTGTGAATCGGGTTAAATTTAGCGGAAAAAACTGGATTATTAACCAGGCCTTTGATTGGCTTTGACCCTCTGGTAATTTTCTATATACAACCCTGTTCACACTTGAAGTTGATTTGGTCTTCAAGAGTATTACACTCTGTTCTATGTTGAATTTTATGTCATGTTGTTTTTATTCTAAAAATTCTTAATTTCATTAATTCTAACACATATGCTTGAAAATATTGAATTTTTTTTTTGATTATATGTATTAAATTACTTAAAGCAATGAAATTAAAATTTTAAAAAATAATTGGATGGCATATTTAATTTTTTTATTAAAAGACAGGTATGTATATATTTATAATTTTTTAAAAATATAGTTATTAGTTTTAGGAAATTGCTAGGCGGACATCTCTTTTTTATTGTGTGGACACCTCCCATGCCACATATCCTTGCATACTCATAGTAAAATTCTTATTTACATTAAAAAATTTTAAAATAAATTTATGATAATATATTTATATGTGATAGCTTATGGCATTTTTAAAATTTTTTGTTGATCAAATTTAACAAAATTTCATAATATATTTTATATAATTCTTTTATTTACTTTAAATAGATTATTAATTTTAACTAAAGAATCTTTTAGTATAAATTTATCCTAAAACTTTTTAGTATTAAAAAAAGATGTCCACGTGGTAATTTTCTAGATTTAAAACATGGATGATTTTTAAGGAGTATATTTTTTAATAATAGAATAATAATAAAGTGACTTATTAAGAAATAAGATATTCATCTAAAATTATAATTTATATAATTGAAATAATTTATATAGAGTAAATAAATTAATTTTAATATAAATTTTAATTAAAATATATAAATTGATATTAAAATATAAAAACCATTTATAATAAAAAGATTATAAAATTTATAATATATATATTTATATATATATATATATATATATATATTATATTATAGTTATTTAAACCACTCAAGTATATAGAAGTAAATAGAAGCAAATAGCAATAAAATTAGATAGATTATATTTTTCTCAAGAAATATTAAGAAAGTTTTTTAGACACAAATTTCATCTTTATTGTCTTTAGGTATTTTTAGGTATACCATGTGGCTATAGAAATCTCTTTTAGAAGTTTTCTACATCTAAAAAGCCACTATGGAAGAATCCTACAATTTGGAAACTTAGCTTGCAGGTTTTGTGGTTCTTGGAAAGCTTCCAAATGGCCTTATTAATTGGTACAAATAGATGCAAGATTAAAGCCATCTTTAATCTTATCAATGCCCTTCTTAGATAATATTTTTAATTTAAGATTTTCTAATCCTTTGTATTTGGTAATAGCTATTCTAATACTTATATTTTTTTACAAATATATTTCTTTTTAGACTTTATTCTTCAATTAAGTTACAAAATTATTTAGGAAACTGCTAGATAAACATCTCTTTTTTTACTACATGGACACCTCCTTGTGCCATGCACCTCTACATAACCACAGTAAAATTCTTATTTACACTAAAAAGTTTTAAAATAAATTTATAATAAAATATTTTAAAAATAAAATAAATAATATGAGATATATTATGAATTTTTTTTATATTTAATTAACAAAAAATAAAAATTTAAAAAATTTAAAAAATTCTATAAATCATTGTACATAAATCTTTAATTATAAATTTAGTCTAAATTTTTTTAGTATAAATAAGAATTTTATTGTGTATATGTTGGAGTGCATAGTATAGGAGATATCTGCCTAGTAGTTTCTAATATTATTTTAGATATTATTTAAATATAAATTAGATAATATCATTTTTATTATATATATATATATATATATATATATATATTTCTTGCTAAAAATTATTTAAAAAATATATTTTTGATATTTTTAAAATTTAATTATAGAATATCATGTGCTATTTTGCCTAATTGTATTAAATGTAATTTTTTTGGATTACATTCTCTTTTTTATTTAAGTATATCTTAATATGCTTCTAAGGTATGTTATTTCAAACCATATAACTACTTATAAGATAGATAATTTTATATTCTGATCTAATCAATCAATTTATTAAACTACTCAATTATGCTCTAAAATAGTTAAAGAAGACAGAATGCAGAAACAAGATTGTAGCAGAATAATATTGTAGTCAATTTGGATTTAAATTTAATAATCAAAATGCTTGTTATAATTTTGCTACAATGTTATTTTTATTTTTAAGATTTTTCTTACATGATTATAAGTTTATTATTCTTATATACATATTCAAAATATAATTAAATCAAAATTATCATAATTATATACATTATAAAAATATTGTTATTAAATTAAATATTTTTACCAATTATTGATGGCATTTTCATTTGTAAAAAAATCTCTTAAAATATCTTAGATATATATATATATATATATATATATATCAATTGCAACATTTTTTATATAAGTCTCTTAGAACAATCTTGTCAAAATATACTGTAATAAATTCATAATTTAAAATAAGTTTTTATATCCTAATTGATATTTTAGATTTCTTATACCTAGGTTTTTTTGTTGTTGTTTGTATGCCAAGTTGAATTGATCCTCTAAATAGTTTGTAGTATGGCATACACATAGACAATCTTTTCTTGTATTTCTTTTAATTTGTCTTAAGAATAGTATGGTAGACACACACATCATGAAAAACTTGATGGAACTACCGTATTTCTGTAGTCAATCCAACAACACAGATTTCAAAGGATTCAAAAGATTGTCAACCAAAATGTTACAGTTCCGATATCCTCTGAACAAAAAGTATATACAAATAATACACAAACAAATGGTGCCAGTGGTTTTGCATTACTCTCCATCGTCGGCGCCGAACATCCAACCCGAGCTGCGGAATCCTACACACTCGTATCAGTTATCGAAATGGTCCGGTCCACATCGACACATCGACACATCGTAGAGTCCAAGTCTGTCTGCAATCGGGTCACACTTTGAAGGATTGAATCAGACGTTGCTAGTTTCGTGAAGCGGTCGATCGTACTTCAGCTAGAACTGAGCTTGAAGCTAGATCCTCGTCTGCACAGAATTGCTAGTAGGGTTGTGGCTCCTGACGAGATTTGCTAGTGGTCTCTCTCGGTGTCGGAGTTGTGGATTTCGCCCAGAGGTGTAGACTAGCTGAAGGGAGTGGTCAAGTCCTGAAATCGACCTTGGAACAACATGAAAGGATTCCAGGCGATGTCGAGCAGAAGGGTATTTGCACATGCGCCGGTACTTGTTAAGTTTGACGGCTGCAAACTCGATCGACAGACTAGATGGGTCAACGTGGGGTTGCAAAGACGCTAATCCTGCTCACTAGTTTTGAATCTGGGTACACCGTTTTAGGTCCGTAGTGGAGAAAAACGGCTTATGAATTCGAGCATCAGTGAAAAATTCATGGAGAGAGAGTGGAGAGGAGCTGTGTTGGAGAAATGGAGGTTGCGTGGGAATTTAGCTGAATGAATCCAAAACTCTTGATGGCAGTACATAATGAAAAGTAAGTTAATAAGGTGCACATTCCGATGACTACATTGTGTCGACTGAGCCCTAATTTTGCAGTGTCCACGCAACCCAAACGCACTGATTGTCTTTGATATGCTGATAGGGGCGAAATTAGCGGGGAGTAATTATCAATAGCAAACCTGCGCAACGCGTGCAGGATTTTTACCTCTAGATATTTATCGAAAATGAGGGCCCTTCTTCGGGTTGGAGGCATTTCCGACTTCCACTTTGTACCACGGACGATGCTGCCTTCAAGGGGCAGTCAAAATTGACCCCAACTTCTGAACCTCTACGGTGCATTCAGGCTGATCTGAGTCGATCCAGTCTTTTCAAGGAGTGGTATCACGAGTTTGAAGTCTTCAAGAGAAGCCAGCATGCGCTTGGAACAGTTCATAATGAATGCGCAGGTCCTTGCTTTCTACTTCAAGTTCTGGCGTTATTATTGTCTTGTGTAGGACCAAGACAGAATCTGCAGCAGGTCGTGTTCGTGCTGGCAGGATGTTGTACAGCTCATCGACCTTGAGTTAGCGGCAACGTAAGGTTATCCCCCTTGATGACAGCAGCCGACCTCGCACAGTCCCTTCACTTCCAGCGCTTTCAAGCGATGGACCCCGCCTCTCATACTTCCTGGACACCAAACCAGACATTGTGCATATTTTTTCTCACTTTCCTCCGCTTCCTCAGCATGGGTAAGATCACCCTTACAAACTAGTACTCGTTCTTCACATCAGTCGCAACTTCGTTGTCGAAGAAGCCGGACTTGCATGGACAAAAATCTTGTTTTTCGCCGTTGCTGAAGAATTGATATAAAAGGAAAACCTTGACGATTGTGACACAATCAGCAATGCTCACACGCTGCAAAGCACCAATAATTGAATAAAATAATAATGATAATAATAAAAATGATATTAAACAAGACGAGGTAGAAAAGCAGTGTTCTAGGCTAGTAAATGATGAGTTTTGGCTATAAATGATGAGTTTTGACGGAATTTCAACATGAAGGAAATGTGTTTCTGTGATATCCATGATCGTTATAGACCCAGCTTTGTCAACAGTGGCTATTGATAGCACCTATTTAAAGTAATTGATCGCAAGCACTTTAGTATCTATCTTATCACCTTCGTTGAAATCAAACGTAGCATTTTACCATACTGCAGACATTTTTTTTAAAACAATTTACCATTTTTTCCAAATTTGCTGCAAAAGCTAAAAACAAATTTCAACCTGAAAGTTCCACTATTACAAGTATATAAATAGGACATTATATATTAATAAGTATAATAACAAGTATAGTAAGTATTTTTAAATATACTTTTGAAATAGATAGGAAAATATTTAGAATCAACAATTTTGAACTTTCACTTATAAGGATTGAATAAAAAGATTAGAAATTTACTTTAATAAAATATGATGGTGTATATTTTGAGTTTTGCATTACCATTATGAGTTTTAATATTTTGTACTAAATCAATAAGTGACATTTCTTCTGTACAAGATTAAAATATTTATACGTATATTAAAAATGTTAATTCTATCAATTAGATTTGATACAATGTCTTAGAAATAATCTAATAGCAAATTGACTAAGATTTTTAACAATAAAGATTTATTCCTTGTTGAATAATTAATATAAAATAAATATATTTTGATTATTATAAATAGACACAAATATATTGGTCTCTTTGTTTGGATGTTTTGGTATCTTGTGATGACATCAATGACCTCATTCAGATTTCCATTGTTGCTCCTTTCACATTCCTTATACTTGTATTAAAGACATGAATTATAAAAGAATAAAATGTCAATACACTCTCGTATCACTGAAAAGAATAGAAAATCATTCAAAGATGGAATAATATTAAAACTAGAATAGTTATTACCAAAGACAAGAAGACTAAAGACTCTTGAAATAAGACTAAGAATAAGAAAGGCATTGACAAGAATGAAAAGGGCTTTATTTTTATTTCTATATATACTATCTACCTATAAATTATGCAGTGGTGTTCTATAAGATCTCTAACACATATTAAACTTACAAGACAATTTTTTTATAAGTATGCCACATACTTAGCTTATTTTATAAGCTACCAATATGTGGGACATGTGGTTAACTTATTGGCCAAGTTTCTAATCCACCAATTACCTATAAACATGTATAAAGGTGAAATTGTATTTATAAAGCTTCTAAGAAGCTTCTCTATAAGATATTATCAAATTAATCTATTTTTATTTACTTCTACCTATCCATATTAATTAGATAATTATTAGAATAAATCTTATATCTGTGACATTCTTCTTTCTTCTAAGGACAAATTCTACAAAGAGTGGTGATTACATATTGAGGAAGTTCAAGATACATTAAATTATGTTTGCCACATACTTTGATCTTTGTTTCTTTTGAAGGTAGTTGATAGGTCTTCTTAGCCATTGATAATATCTCATATTAGGATAGAAGGACCACCTTGATGTTTGATTATTGTTGAGGCCTCATAACCTCCATCAAAGAAAATATTTGGAACACCATTAAAAGTAGTTCCTACTTCTAAAAGTATTATCAAATACCAAGAGTCTCTTCCAAAGTTGTGATACCAAATATGTTGTATCTTGCCATCAATCCAAGGAAGAATATGTTATTTTTGAAGATCTTCATCTCTATTTTGTTATCTTGAAGGTTGTCATACTCATAATATCTTTTTCAATAAGTCAGCAAATGATAACTCTTGAACTGAATTTTCTAATTGTTGATTCTCCATCTTTTTAATATTAGAAAATTCAAAGAAATAACAAACAATGATACAAGATAAAATGAAATCTCTATTGAACTTGCTTTGATTTATAATAAAGATTTGACTATTTACCTTGATTTTAATAAATGTTGTTAATGAAATTCATTGATTTTTGCTGATGTATTTGTTAAAGAACTCTTCAATCTTGACTCCTATATATACTCCTATCTAAGATACTTCCTGAGCGGCTACCATCAAACTAAGAAGGTTTTCAAGTAGCTTTCATTAACTGAGAAGCTTCTTGAGCTCCTTCTACTAACTAGGAAGCTTCTCAACCAGCTTTCATCAACTAAGAAGCTTCTCAAGTGACTTTCATTAACTCAAGAAGCTTCTAGAATGTTCTAGAAGGTTCTGTGAACCTCTGAAGTATATGTCCCTAACATCACTTCTTTCTTTAGTGATGATGTCGTATATTGTGAAGTCTTGCTTGAGAATGCTTCGAGCACCTAATTGTAGAAGATAAAAGGAAATAACAATAACTAGTCTTAATACTTCTAGTCAAATTCTAAATAAACCTTAACCAAATCCTAATTAAATCCTAATTAAATCCTAGTCAACCTTGGTCAAATTCTAATTATATTTTAATCAAATCTTAAAAAATCCTAATTAAATATTAATTAATTTCTAATCAATTCTAGTCAATTTTAGTCAAACTTTAATTAAATCCTAATCAATCCTAATTAAATCCAAATTAAATTCTAGTCAATTTTGATCAAATCTTAACTAAATTTTAGTCAATCTTGGTCAAATCCTAACAAATCTTAAAACAAATCCTAATCAAATCCTAAAATGAACCCTAAATTAAACCTTAATCAAATCCTAGTCAAATTTTAATTTAAAACCCAACCAAACTCTAGCCAAATCCTAAACTAAATCCTAATCAAATCCTAAGCAACTTATTTTAATCTTACGGCAGTTTAGAATCTCAATATCTATTGATTAAACTATTGGTCTTCCATAAAAATTTACACACCTCTTAAAAGCTAAGTTGGCAATAAGTATATGAAATTTGAAGAAGATCAAATTTACCAACAAGAAATTTAATCCAAAAATTCAATCAAGTGTCAGTCGGCCTCCTTTTCTAACCTTAATGCTAATTGTCTAGTACCAATATTTCCTTCTTACATTGTTCAATTGCTTCCAAATTTTACATGCATGTAGAAAATTAAGTCTTTTATATATACACATAAATTTCATTCCAATTGAACTAGTAGATTGCTAGAAATCCTAGAAAATCTAAATGACCTTCAATTTCTAATTTTTAAGACTCTAATCCACATAAACTTCAATAATCTTTGATTGAACTATTAGATCAATTTTAAATTTACAACACACTATAAGCACAACTTTATGCACCAACCTACAAAATCTCACTTATAGATCTATAATAAATCTCACAAAATACTCAAAAATATAAATCCCAATATATTTCACAAAAATCAAAGTCACCAAAATCAACCTTGACTTTGCAAAGCCCTTACAAAGTTGTTACAAACTCAAATCACTTCCAATTAATGCTCAAAGAAAGATCCTCTAGTCTGCTCTTTAATTCCATCTTTTGATTTTCCAAAGAAGAATCGACTAGTCATAAGCACATGGTTTTATACCTCAAGGTGTGATTTTGACCCAAGCTCATAATCGATCCTCTTTGGATATTAATTCTGAGATTTTTGAACTAAATTTTTTTCAAATCTATTCTTAATTTTTTCTTAATGATTCCTATATTATTTATTTTTCTAATATACTTTGTTGTACTTTATTTATAGTTATATAAAATAAATAGAAGCCTCTCCTATAAAAAAGCTACATTAGCCTTTTAATTTTTTTCTACTTTCTTTTCTATTATCTATAATTCTTAGATAATTTATTCAAATATTTCTATTTGAGCTCCTATATATTATAATTATTTTTTTTTTCTTTTACTTAATGGGTGCATCACTAAACAACATCCACCTCTGTTCAACTTGTGCATCCTCCGACATGCACCAAAATTTCTTCAATATACCAATATGTGACATTCACTACCTTGGTCTAATTCTTGATCCTCAATTTATTCCTCTTCTTCTGTTTCAATATCCTTCAATAGATTTTATTCTTCATCAAAATATATATATATATTCCTCTTTGTCAGAATAATTTGATTTACTTGTCTGCTATAGGTGTCTTTAATTTTGTTCCATCAAGCTCTTGTAAAGAGTATGTTCTATTGTCATAGATCTTTATCACAACATATGG
>JAWRVF010001336.1:0-79822 GCA_036785485.1 Physcomitrellopsis africana
TTTCTACTGTTGATTCTTTATTGATCTTTAGATATTGTAAAAATCCTAACAGTAGCTTTAAACCCTTGTTTACAAATATCCATATATTAAATTCTTTATATCTCATAAATCCAATGTCCAAATGCTATGAAACTTTGATGTATAGCTTCTTAGCACAAAGATTCACCTTCTTGCAAATTCTTAGACAAAAATTCATCTAGAAACTCAAGATATGGCAAAACCCATCACTATGAATAAAATAGCCTACTTACTGCCTTGGAATTCAATCTGCTGTCTTTGACTCCCAATAACTCCTTCTTTAAAAATTGTATTGTAGAAATTCTTCCATATTAAGTGTAGAACTTGAAATCACCTCTCTAGCTGCACCTTGTGATCTCCAAAAGCTCTCATATAACTCCTCCAATCCTCAAAAGAGTGACAGTAGGTACAATTTATACACCCTAATTTCAAGCACCTACTTCTCCCTCATAAAAACTTCAAATCTCTCATTTTTTACACCAAAATTGTAGCCCAAAAAATAAGCTTTTTAATCCTAATCTTTTTTTTTCCGAATGGCCTACTTGAAGTTGCCGAAACCCTTATTCTTATTGCAGGCAGCCTCCTCATAGACTATTGGGCATGACCATTGACTAATAAAAATGAAGAACTTCATCCCTTGTCTTCATTCATCCTCACTTTATCTTCATCCTTTCAAATAGGCCTATTAGTAATTTAACTCTTCTTCTTTAGATCCCAATTGCCTCTCAAGGTTTTATACTAAATATTTTAGTTCTATATAATTTAAAAGCCATAAATAAACTAAGTAAAAATCAAAAATAAATTTTCTTATACCAACTCCCTTTAATTTATTTTACTAATCATTCTAACATACATCTAAATCTATAAATGTGTAATAATTTGACTCCACATCTCTTAAAGAATTCAAGAGCTTCATGTGCATTTAGTTCTCTACGATCTGCAATGATCTTTCCTACACATCCATAGCGACAAATAACATCCTCAAGCAAAAATCTGCAAATCCCTTTTGTAGATTTCTTCCTTAAAGCCCTGCCTTCCACTTGATTCGATAAATCTTCACGAGCCAAAACTAAATACCTTATTTGCCATAATTCCATTGGCATAATAACCAAATCCACAACCCATTTAAAATGAATGGTCAATAGATATGTTGGATGTAAACCATCTCGATGTCATATATTTGAATACATTTGACAAGTTATACAAGATTCTACAAATGAAGTTATATCTTGATATATATTCTTCTACCAATACCATTCCTTCAATTTAACAAAAGTAGCCCAGATTCTTCTATAACCTGTCCATAAACTATCATGAAATTTCTTGAGTAGTTTTTGTTGACCTTCTTTAATACCTACTATTCATCATGGCATTCCAATGTTTGTTTTTGGCCTCTTTTATAGAAATCCTCCTTGTAATACAAACTTGTATGCCTTTTTTTCTAATTTGTCTAAATTTTTCAACCAACCAATTAGCATGCTTGATTAATGTGCTCAAATAATGTCCAATATCCATTAAATCCCCTTCATAGTTTTTTTTTAGAAATGGCTTATTTTCCTTATTCAATTGTGAAACCAAATAAAACTTTGTACCTACATCATCAATATCCCCTATCATCTCATCTTCTCCATCATATCTTGCTCAAGACAATAGATCTGCTACGAAATTATCTTTTCCCGCAACATGCTCAAATTCTGGATTTAATGACTTGATATAAGTAATCCACCTCAACATTGTAATGTCTGGGGTTGTACAATTAATAATCATTCCAAGCAAAGGCAAACAATTTGTTTCAACCACCACTATTGTACCAATTAAACAGTCCTTTTCAGCTTTCATAGCTAAAATAATTCTCCATAATTTCCTTTTCACATAAAAATATGCACGTTGGCATATACTCAAAATCTTAGCTCCAAATCGAACTGCAAATCTATGCTCATTTGAATCATCTTGACCTACAGCCCATCCAATGGTAATTGGACTAGTATCCAGTGTAAGAATCAGTGGTCTATTACTCTTATAATCAAATTTTTTCAATATTGGAGGTGATATTAATAATTTCTTCAACATTTGCATTGCTTTGATATGCTTTTCTTTCCATTTAAAATGATAACCTTTGCGTAATAATTCATACAATGGATCTGCTATATAAGCATAGTGAGGAATCCAAATGCAATAGAACATACATGCATCCAAAAACCTACGCACTTCTGTTAAAGAGTTGCAATCTTCTTTTATTCTTGCAATTATATCAACCTTGGCTGGATCTAGTTTTCTTCCATAAAATCCACATAAATGTCTAATAATTATAACTTCTCGTACTGCAAATGTAGATTTTATATCCGATAATGTAAGATGAACTCCCTCAAGTCGAGTCAATATCCTTTCACAATCTTATATATGATCAATAACATACTTGTGACACCCCCTCTTATCTAAAGTTTCATCCTTGTCATCTTCTTTACACCCTTTTATAGAAACATCATCTAGAAAAGGTATAGTCTTCTCAGGAATAAAAACTTCAACACCTCGTCTATCCGCTTCATCATATGAATCGAAGTAAGAAAGACCTCGGCGAAGAGCGATACATTCTAACCAATCCAAGTGGCATTCTCATCATTGTCAGCTGCTCTACACTTCAAAGTTGAATGAGTACAATTGGTAAATTATTGTTCTTCCTTCCTGCATTTAACGCGAAGAATTCATCTATTATCGGTTCAATTCCTGTATTTTTGATAGTCATTGCATTTATTCACTCTATATCTTGAATAAATCGTAATGATCCATTTTTCTTAGACATTGTAAACCATTGACTAGAATATGGTGCAAAAGAAGGCTCCAAAATCTTCAACTTCATCTTTTCTTTCAATAATTCCACCAAACTTGGCAAATGCACCTTTGGTATTAGAATTGGCCTCAAATTCCAAGGTACATGTAGTATAGTAAAAATAACCATTGGAGTTAGAATATTTGGATCCACACATCCAATTTCATGAAATTCAAAGGGAAATGATTTACCTTGTTTTGCTAGTATTTCTTTAAAGCATGCAATTTCCTCTAGTAACAAAGAACCGTCAGAATCAATCTTCAATTCTTCAAAAGTCTCTTCAGTAAACTTATGCCCAATATTTCTTGGATCCTTTAAGCTCTTTTCCCTTGATGCTTCTTCTGTCTGTTCTTTACAGTCTTTTGGCAAAGGTCCAGCAACGGGTTTCACCTTCTTATCTATTGTCTTATATTTTGTTTCAACCATAACTTTTGGTGTTTGAAAAGATTCAATCATATCATAAACTTCCTTTAAATGAATCTGTATAATTTTATCATCGTCACTTGATCCAATAGATGCAATCAATTCCAAAGGATCTTCTAATCCATTTTCTTCATAGATACCAATAACCTTTTCATCATCTTCTAATATTTTTAATCCATATAATTCCTTTTCAATAGCACATAATCTTTTTCTCTCATTTCTTTTTAAATCTTCAATCCTCTTATACATAACACTCCCATTCTCGTTAACGCTATTGAACTTATATCAAAATGCATATTATATCTCAAGCAGAAAGATTTTCCTTTTCTGCACTCTAGTAATCTCATGAGAAAGGTACTCAAAAACTGCAGAATTATTTAACAACTCTAAGAATGGTTCTCTTCAACTGTCTGATCGCATCCATGACGGGAGAACAAGAAAATTGTAATCAGCTTCGCTTCCATCTTCACTATTTAACGTGCATAAGCTGATCCATCATCAAGTACTTTTGTTTCCATTCGAGTTGCAATTATATATGGTTGTCCCAATATAAGAGGATAAGTTGTTACATCTTGAACAAAGAAATTTTGTTCTATTGCCACTTCACTAATCTGAATCTTCACATCCGTGCAAGCACCATACAATTCACCTTGTGTATTATTAGCTGCCCTTATTATCCATCCATGCTCCATATTAATTGGCCACTTTTGTTTCATGTAAAGATCCTTAGACATAAGATGTATTTGTGAAGCGTGGTGAATCAAGGCAACAACTAGCTCATCCATATCTCCAATCTTTACTAATGCTTTTGTGGTTGCTTTAACCCAATGCTTTCGAGTATAATGACTCAAAATTTCTTTCTCCTTATCATTTGGATCATTAAAGCGTATTTTTTCATTGTAACTCCTTTCTCTACTTGTTCATTGTTTGCAACAATTACCAATTTCATCTTCTTAATCTCACATATATGAGCATCAAAAGCATGATTTGATCCAGCTTCATCCATTAATTGCCTTTTTGCTTAATGTTGTCAATAATGACATCATGGAATTCTTTCTTTGTAATACCAAATATTTCCTTCAAGGTAATTCAACTTTAGCATTGAGGACACGTTCTTCAAGCACCCCCTTTAAATCTGTTGCTGCTTCAATATCAGAAAGATATTTGTAAGCCATTGACTTATCTTTTTTTCCTAAGTCGTTTGATTTTTTTTTTGAAGATATTGAAGCATCTTTTGTTGGTAATTCTTGTGATGCCATCTCACGAGCCTTATCTCTCTAATTCTGTCTTTTTGAAGAATTCCCTTCTCTTGTATCGTTAGAATCTTGTCTTCTCTTTTCTTCTATTAAGGCTTCATGTTTATTTTTAGTAATATAGGCATATACTGATAAAGCTTCTACAAGATCCTCCCAATCTGTTGTCATACTGCATTTACGTGCAATATATAAAAATATTAAATATCTTGTATCTATTGTTAATATATGTGTGAATGCTAGGGATTATTTTAGAAGATATTATAAGGAGAGGATTTATTATAGCCACTTAGTTAGTGAATTAAGATGGCTATTTGTTTTGTTCCTACCTTATTTATATCCTAGAATAAACTCTTTTGTAATTAGAAGAAAAGTAAAGGTTGTTTTATCTTTCTTGTTGACTTTTGAGATAGAATGGACCTTATGAGGGGTAAGAAAGAAGAGCATGGGGTGAATAAGGCCCATACAATAGGATTTGGCTGCCCATGTGAGCGTCTCATAGTCTAATATGGAAAGAAAGGGAGATATACTCCTCTTGCTAGACCGAGAGGGGAGGCAGTTTTGAGTGGTGAAATTTGGAGAGAGATAGCTCCGAGGAGATAGAAGAATTTGTAATGAAAATTGGTGGGTGTGTTCTTCAAGTTGTGAGGATTCTAGAACCTACTCACTTGCTTGTTTTGGAGTTGTGAGAAAAACATTATGCTTGTTTTAGTAGAGTAGGGTTTGCTGCCACCCGATGAAGAGGGGCAGAAACTTCGAGCTGCTACTGCAAGTTTGATTTCAACTCTTTCTAAGTGAAATTTATAGAGAGTGTGGAAAATTGTGTTAGCTTTCTATCAAGACATCTCTTGTAGCATTTGGAATTGGAGAGCAAAAGTTGTGAGCTTGAGAGTGGGAAAGGGTTTGCTGCCACCCGACGAAGAGGGGCAGAGACTTTGTTCAACCACCCAAGTCGGACAGTCTCTTCAATCTTTTTGATATTTTAGGTGCTTATAGTAGCTTGTGTAAGCTTTCCACAAAATAAAAAATCAATACATTTGGAGCTTTGATGGAAGTTTATGAGCCGTGAAGTGTCAAAGAGGGCAAATTGTTGCTAAGGTTTGAAGATTAGAATAAACTAGCTACAAAATTTGGAGTTTGAGAGGCATGTATGCAAAATTTTAGAATAAGTTAGATGATGAAGTGAGCTTTCTAAAAAGCTATTGCATGTCCAATTTGGAAAAGGGAAGTGATCACAACGATGGCTGAAGTGAAGAGGAGCTTTGCTGCCTTTGCATTCGCTTGGAAATTTTAGTGCCTACTTCTTTTAGCCATAACTTTTAAATGGTAAGTCATGTATTTGTGAAATTTTGAAATATTTTACAATGGATTATTTGCTTTCTATAGACTATAAGCACGCTTGATTTGACCTTTGAATGAATTTTTGGTGATTTATTTAGTTTTAGCTTGTTGTATGACTTTTATTCTTCATATGCGGTTGTATTTTGAGGTATACTTGAATACATACATACTTTGCTTATATCTTTCATACAAGTATATATACTTATATTTATAACAAGTATTTATACAAATATTTTACAATTATTATACATAATATTTGTATAAGTATTTATATAAGTATTATACCAAGGATTATATATTATTTTATATAAGTATCTATATAAGTATTTATACAAGTATTATTCAAGTGTTTATTTTTTATACTTGTACAAGATTTGTACAAGTATAATACAAGTATAATTTGAAAATTTGAACAAATATTGTTTAAGTATAGAAGATACTTGCACGGCTTCCTCTCATGTTCCCTGCTAGTTCTAATAGCAGCTAGGAACCCGGCGTTTTCTCAAGGCAAATTCTCTCTACCCGACACCGTAGTTCCACAAATTATTGTAGTAGTCCTTAATAAAGCTTTTTGTGGCATCTTCTTCTTATGCATTGTGGAAATGATAGAAGACCAAACCCTACTTGGTTCAATATTTCCAGAAAATTCTTGCTTGCCAT
Source organism: Physcomitrellopsis africana (assembly GCA_036785485.1). Classification (NCBI taxonomy): domain Eukaryota; kingdom Viridiplantae; phylum Streptophyta; class Bryopsida; order Funariales; family Funariaceae; genus Physcomitrellopsis; species Physcomitrellopsis africana. The sequence continues at coordinate 6,523 of JAWRVF010001336.1, forward strand.
TGTCATCCATCCTAGTACCATAATTTGGAATTTCCATTACCGCAATCCCATTTGCTATCAAGTAATCCTTAATCAATGCTTTCATACCTCACTTACTGAAGTTGGTTTGGAAAATATCACCTGTATCTTTTAACGCCACCTTTCCATCTTTTCAAAAAATAATACCTTATTGGATCATTTCATTGAACTCACCACAATCCTTTCGAGAATGGGAATCATCATCACACTAGATGCATCTTTGCACATATCCTTGCTTAAAAGTGGATTTTAAATTCATTGTAGAAGTCTTCTCCTGAAGCCTTGCATATTTAATTTGAAGATCCCGCATCTCGCGTATAAGTTCTTCAATCCCCATATCTTCTTTCTTTGATGTAGTTGTTGAAGGTTGAACAATGGATACCATTAATTGTGAAGTAGGCACTTGCATTTTAGGTACCTGCATTATTTTTTGGGTACCAGCCCTGTCTTTCCTCTTTTTTTTTTTTGCTAGAAACCCTACTACATCCTTGACTTTCTTCCAATTTATTGTCAATCCTTCATTCTCTTCTTTATCTTCAAGAAAAACCTCCAACCTTTTTTGTAATTCTCCATCTGCTACAAAATAATTCTACCTTGTTTGGTTCGAAGGTTATCTTTTCTGCTGGTGATAATTGAGAATATTGTCTCTCAAACTCCCTTAATAATTTAGTAGCTTGCAATTTCTTATTAGGGCGCTCAATCCATTCCAAAAATGATTTCTTAGTGACTCAATCAGAGTCTTCTAAGAAATATTCATCTCTCAACGCATGAAAGAATCCCTCCCAAGACCTTCTAAATTACTTTGTAACTGATTTCACATGTTTTTATATATTTGAGATTGAAGTAAGTTCAAATAATAAAATCATGTCCTTTTCTGAGACTCGATTCAATTCCATCTCTTGCATATAACACCTCAAATATGTCCTTCCCGTCAAGTGGATCTCCATCCAAAGCTCCATCAATAATTTCAAATTCCACCTTCTTGCTTTCTTGAGCTATTAATTTCAAAAATTGCAAACAAAAGCCAATACCCTCCACTCTAAACTTTCACATTGGATTCACTATTTATGTTGTATTACATATTGTCTTGTATGGGAATGCACTAGGCACCTGGCTGTAGAAGGTAAAGTTGTGTTTGCAAATAATCAAAAAATCCTAATAGGTTTCACCCATATATGAAGAATATAATTCAAAGTTCAATTGAAGAGTGTTTAAAAACACTCCTCTTAGTAACATCAACAATACATACATCCCAATTTCCTTGTTTCTTTTATAATTAAGCAATTTTTTATTTTTGTTTGTAAGCCCTAATCCTAATTAGTGAATTTTGACAAGCTATAACTTTTAATTCAACTATCCACTTAGTGTGAAATTTTGCACACAAATGCTGGTATAAGCCTTCTACATGTTCAAAAAAATTTAGCTCAATTGAACTTATATATTGCAAGATAATGCCCAAAAAGCACACTTATGACACTCGGCCACCAACTTGAAGATTGATGCAGAAATTCCAGTGGTGATTTCTCCTTCTTCCACTATTAACTTTAGCTCAAACTTGGTATGTAGCTCAACCTATAAGTCTTCTATCACCATACCAAAATCAACATTAATCTATTTTGGTGGATCTTTAGTTATCACAAAAATCCTATCCAATCCTATCCAACCCTAAACTGCCAACTTCCAACAACTCTTTGTATCATAGCTCAAATATCTCCTCATTGCATTGCTAGATTAATACGCACTTTTGTTTACACTTAGCACAGCTAATAATCTAGACAATATCAAATTTTGAACTATAGATGCTACACCAATTGCACAAATTGCTCAACAATGCAAGCCATCATTGTCTTATATAAAACCCAAAATACCAATACAAACCCTGATTTTGAATAGAAATTGCTAAGTCCTCCAAAATCCTCTAATAATAAGTTAAATGCCCCTGAAACTCGCTTTAAGCTGGCTATCCAATCTTAATTGCCAATCTTCAAATGTTTTGAACACTTGCCTTCCAAGGTTGTTTATGTAGCTGAAGGTCTAATTTCGACCCTATCTCATATCCGATCACCCCTCAGATATTATTCTAACTTATTTTAAGGATTTTTAAACTTAATCCTATCCTCAACTCAACCTTGGTATCTACCATACTAATTTTTTATTTCTTTTATCCTATTTTTATTAACTTATGGTTTTTTTAAAAGCCGTGAACTTGTTTCTACAACCTAGAAGAAAATTTTAATAACTAACTTTTATCCTTCAGCTATTAGAGCAAGAATTTATCTAAGAAGCTTCTATAAATCTTTTTTTAAGTATCTTAAGTTTCTAATAATCCAGGATAACTAAGTATTAAGTAAAATTTATCTTTATTCATACTTTTCACTATATAAATGTATTACAACCCAACAGCGGATACAATAGAAAATTTGGATTTAGCTTAGTTGTTATCCACGACCTTAGTATTGAAAATGGCTGACCACAGTCACATAAAGCCTATGGATATTCTTTGTAGTATTGACACTGGTATTTTTAGAATCATATATAAGATTGATTATATTATTTTTTGATTATAAAATTTTACGTTATTATATCCAAATTTATTGGGTCGGCCGTGGTTGTATCAAGTCAAAGTTAAAAATAATAGGAGCCATAGAACATTGGCTAGTGGGAAGGATAGAGATAAGATTATTTTACAAATGTATCTAATTGAATATCATGGAAAATCTCAAATTCTAGGTTCAGATTCAACATCTGGCAATGAAGGTCAATTTGATGTGAAGTATGATGAAGTTATCGATATAATACAAGTTGGTGATGATCCAATTCACATGCAGAAGCAAGGTATGTTATATCAATATGGAGGACCTTGGAAATATTTAGTATATCTAGAGAATACAGCAAACTCTAATTATGCTATCGCCAATTGGATGAATAATCCCGTTGTCATGTTGTGATTCGGCTACTATGTGAAAAAAATTGTATATGTATATTTAATATACAATTTACTACTTAGCTGAATGAAAGTCATATCACTAGATTTTTATTGGTTATAGAATGTGATTAGGTTGCTAGTTTAGAAAGGATCTATTAAAAGGATTATTATTAAGATTTATACAACCTTATTTTTTTTTTAGTAGTGACTTTTGAAGTTAATTTTATATTGATAGTAACTTGTATATATCTTAAGTCACCTATGTTAGACATTGGTGATTCTTAAGATCTTATTTACTCCTTTTATTTGGTGCTTAAAGTTCCAAGTATGTAAATCTTATAAGAAGAAGGATTAAAAAAAGGTTTTTAGTGTAAAAAGGGTAGTTTGGCCATCCATGTGGATGAATAGAGGTGGATGATAGAAATCTCTATTCTAATTGGCCAAAAATCATGCCCAATGGGCTTCAAGGAGGCTGCCCGAGGATTTATTAGGAGTTAGGGTTTGTTTTTCGATGGGAGTCGAACATCAGAGGCTAGGATCATAAGGTTTAGGTTTTTGGATCTGGTTTAGGTGTAAATTTTGTGTGATTTGCACTTTTTATGAAGAAGTTATAGGCGCCCAAAGTTAAGGTGTTGATTTTGGACCTACTATCACTCTTTTGGATATAATTCGTGCATACAGAAAGCAATCAAAGATCGGCGACTAGGGTTGGAGAGAAAACTTTCACGGCTACACTTACCATGTACGGCTTGATAAAATCCAAGCTAGGGTGAAGGAGATATTGGGAGTTGAAGTCAGTGCTTACAAACTTAAGGGCAGTAAGTGACCCGCTTATATAGTGGTTACATTTTGAGCTATATCTTATGCAATTTGATAGATTTTTGGCTCAAAATTTTCAAGAGTGTATATGTTTATGTCACAAGACTATGTGCAAAAATTTTGTGGCATTAGGATTTTGGATTTGTGAGATATAAGGAAAATAGTACTCAGGTGTCTCTGAGCTAGGGTTTTAAGCACTTGCTAGGGGTTTTGAGATATCAGATGATTGGAAACGAATTTATGGTTGATTTTTTTTAGAGTGAAACTTAAGAAGATTGTCTATACTTTAAACTAAATTTTATAGAAAGTGAATGGTTGGATCAAGAGTTATTGGATTCTAAAATTTAGCAAGAAATAAGTCTTTGCGGGTGAATAAAGTTTTGAAGGGTTTTTGTAGAAATTTGAACCTTTTTTGTACAAACTTACTTGAATACAAGAAGGTTTATATAAATAATTTCTCTTTTGTGAGATTTTTGTATTATTTGTCCTTTTTGTTGAGCACAAACCACCTGTTGGATTTTTGCCATCAAGTTTCAAATAAATTCTTCACAACCAGGTACCCAATGTATTCCCAGATAGAAGGCCATGTCATACGACATTGTGGTTAATGAAGTCAGTGCATTGGAACCAAAATTGAGTAGCTCCAATTTGTCCGATTATATGAAGGATTCAAAGTAGGAGAGAAAAATCAAATCAAAGATTGTTGCGGAACCTATGTGACAATCCATTAATTTAGGCATTAATGAAATATCGTAGATTATCAAAGTATACACTGGTATTATGGATATAGAGCAAAAAAATTGGAAAGATTTCTTCTTAAGTTATAAATTTGCTTTTGTTTGGTTGTATGCGGATTTAAAAGGTATTCTTGCCAAAGTTTGTAATCATTGAAATACTTTGGAGGAGGATGCTACACTAGTTTGTCAAAGACAACACCGCCTTAATCTAAAATGTTTCCTTATGATAAAAAAAGGATTAGATAAATTTTTAGACGTAGTCGTGGTAGAGAGAATTTGCCTCAAGAAAGCCCTGGGCTTCTAGCTGCCACTAATTACTCAACCAAGATCCAAATATAATAAAACCTCGAAATTTATATAAAAGAGATTTTTATAGGGCTATTACTCTCAATACATAAGCCTTATTTCCTCAAACCACTCAAAACATAACAAATGCTTTAAAACCCTCATTCCCCCATAGAGAGGGAATTTTTTCCAAACTTCATTAATTCATAACTTTTAATCTAATTATTTAAATCTACTTGAAATTTACATGAAGTACTGATGTAGTCTTTACAACTACCATTAAAAATATCAACCATTGATTCATTACCAATCTTTAGATATTGCCAAAATCCTAGCAGTAGCTTCAATCCTTGTTTATAAACACTTGTATACTAAATTCTTCATATCTCACAATCGAAAAGTCTAAATGCTATGAAACTTTGATGTATAGCTTTTTAGCATAATAATACACCTTCTTAGAAAGCTTGAGACAAAAATTCATCCAAAAACTCAAGATATGGCAAATCCCATCACTATCAACAAAACAACCTAATTATTGCCTTGGAATTTGATCTGCTGTCTTTGACTCCCAATATCTCTTTTTTAGAACCCTAATTGTAGTAATTCTTTCACATTAAGTATAGAGCTTAAAATCACCTCTCTATCCGCTCCTTTCAATCTCCGAAAGCTTTCATATAACTCCTCGAATACTCAAAAGAGTGACAGTAGGTACAATTTGTACACCTTAACTTCAAGTGCCTACTCCTCCCTCAATAAAACTTTAAATCCCTCTATTTTTATACCAAAATTATAGCCTGAAAAATAAACTTTCTAACCTTAGTCTTTGATTTTCTAATGGCTTCTTTGAAGCCGTTGAAACCTTTGGTAAGGTCGCGAGCAGCCTCCTCAAAGTTTATTGGGCATAGTATTTGACCAATAGGAATGAAGTTCTCCATTCCTTGCCTTCATCCGACCATGCCTTGATTTTGTCCCTCTCAATTAGCCTCCTACTAGCGTAAATTTTCATCCTTAGGCTCCTTCCTTCTCTCAAGGCTTCATACTAAATATTTAGGTTCTATATAATTTAAATTCCATAACCAAACTAAGAAAAAATTTAAAATAAAGTTTCTTATAGTAACTCCCTTTAATTTATTTTACTAACCATTCTAATACATATCTAAACCTATAAACATATTATGCATTTTGAGTGGATTTTACATATTGTAAGCAATTACAATACGACAATGTGGACTTTATATATCTAGTACCATATAGTGAATGGATTTTATCAATTGTAATGGTACCAAAGAAGAATGGAAAATCCAAATCTGTCAAGATTTTTATAAATTAAACATGGCTAATAAGAAGGATTATTTTTCTTTATCTTTTACAGATAATATATTAGATGCGATTGCTCGACATAAATATTATTCTTTTTTGGATGGATTTTTGGATTACGATCAAATTTAAATTGTAGAAAATGATGACTTAAAGACCACTTTCACTACGGATTGGGACACATTTGCTTATAAAGTGATGCCATTTAGATTATAATACCTCGGCCATATTTCAAAGGGTGATGATATAAGCATTTTAGAATTATTTATAATTGTTAATGGAGATATTTTTAGATGATTTTTACATATTTAATATGAAAATTGATCATTTAGAATATCTTGATAAATATTTGGATCAATGTGATAAATATAAGATATCTTTGAACTTTGAGAAGTGTCAAGTTAGCATACCATTGAAAAAACTTTTGGGACACATTGTTTCTATGGCTGGTATTGCTACTAATCCAGATAAAGTTATTCATATATTAGCCTTACTAAAGTCAAAAATAGTGTTGGGTGTTTGTAGTTTTGTAGGCCATGTCAGCTATTATCGACGATTTATTGATTTATTTTCAGTCATATATTAATTTATAATTAATCTCTTAAAGAAACCATCGTCAAATGGATTTAGTGTCATTTTTGACTAAGGAATATACAATTGCATTTGAGGAATTGAAGCGAACACTTGTGTTTGCACCAGTACTTGTTGCACCATATTAGACAAAACTATTTCATGTTTATGTTGATGCATCCAATGTTGCTATTGGATCCATATTAACTTAGAAAGATGAAAAGAGTTTGGATTATCCAATATATTATTCTAGTCAATAATTTATTGTTGTGAAACAAAATTATTTTACGACTGAATGAAAAGCCTTTAATATGATCTACTTTGTACAAAAATTTTGGCATTATCTACTTAGTTATTCATTTGTATTTTATATCAATCATGATGTTTTTAAATATATGATTAATAAATCTCAATTGAATGGATGCATTGCTCAATGGATGTTATTTCTTCAAGAAATTAATTTTACTATTAATGTTTAATAATGCAAGAAATATGTCAATACAAACCATTCATTCCATTTGATCAATATATTGGATAATGAACTTATCAATGATGGACTATCTGATCCAAAATTATTTGCCGTGGATGTAATTTCACTAGAATATAATGAATTGATTCAACATTTGACATTCCAAACATTTCCACTTACTTATAGCAAGAAACTTAAGCAGCATCTGATTTTGAAAAGTGCTTCATACACCATGATAGGTGACGCTTTGTATAAGCAAAAGAAGGATGGAATATTATGTTGTTGTATATTTCAAAGTGAAGTACGTATCATATTGGATGGATGTTACTTAGATAGTTGCGATGGATACTTTGTTGGTGAAAGTATTGCTTGCAAAGCTTTAATGGTTGGATATTGGTGGCCAACAATGTTTTCAAATACATACCAATATGTCCAAAGTTGTGATCCTTGTTAGCATATTGGTCAAACTATTGGTATTTCTGCTTTGCCATTGGTACCAATTTTGACACAAGTACTATTTGAAAAATAGAGTATTGATTTTGTAGGACCAATCGCACTCATAAAATAGACAAAAAAGATATATTTTAATAGCGACCAATTATGTAATAAAATTGGCTAAGGCGATGGCAACAAAAACTAATAATGCCAATATAGTAGCCATATTTTTATATGAAAATATTATCACTTGCTTTGAATGTCCCAAAGAATTGATTAGTGATTGAAGAATATATTTTATTAATTCTATAATTGTAGCTTTGATGGATAAATATGAGATTAAACATTGAAAAATAACACCATATCATCCTCGAGCCAATGGATAGATTGAAAAGACCAACAGTATTGTGTGTAAAGTTTTAACTAAGATCGTGTCTGGTGCAAGAACAGATTGGGATACAAAATTATTTTCAGCTTTGTGGACATATTAAAGAATCTTAAGATTTTAAGATATCAATTAAAAAATCTTATGATTCAAAGATATCAATTAAAAAATCTTAAGATTTTAGAATATCAAATAGAAAATCTTATGATTTTAGGATATCAATTAGAAAATTTTAAGATTCTAAGGTATCAAATAGAAAATCTTATGATTCTAGGATATTGATTAGGAAATCTTAAGATTCTAGGATATTAAATAAGAAATCTTATGATTTTAGAATATTGATTAAAAAATCTTGAAATTCTACAATATCAAGCAAATATCAAGTGAGTATTAGCTTACATCGAGTATTCTCCGGGTATTGGCTAAAATGCCTATTTAAAACTTTTTAGGATTGAAAATAAATACTTTTCTTCTCTCATTTTTTGTTTAGGTCTTGAATGGATTTATTTTATTCCAAAAAAATCTTTGAAGGAATCTTTAAGAAAATCTTAAGATAATCAAGGATTTTATATAGGAAATTTTTGAAAGAATCTATGAAAGAATCTCAGTGTACCTAAAGAATTTTGAATAGAGAATCTCAAAAGAAATCTTTGAGGAATTCTTAAGATAATTGAGGATTCTATTCAAGAAATTTCTAAAAAAATTTGCGAGGAAATCTCAAGATTCCAAAGGAATTTTGAACATGAAATCTCTAAAAGAATCTTTAAAAGAATCTTAAAATAATCAAGGATTTTATATAAAGAATCTTTAAAAGAATGTATAAAAGAATCTCAAAGTACCAAAGGAATTTTCAATAGAAAATCTCTGAAAGAATCTTTAAAGAATTTTTAGAATAATCAAGGATTTTATAAAGAAAATCTCTAAAAGAATCTTTAAAGAATTCTTAGGATAATCAAAGATTTAATATAGGAAATCTTTAAAAAAATCTATGAGAAAATCTCAAGATATCAAAGGAGTTTTGAATAGGATATCTCTAAAGGAATCTTTAAAAGAATCTTAGAATAATCAAGGATTTTATGCAAGAAATCTCTAAAAAAATCTATGAAGGAATTTTAAGGTATTAAAATAATTTTGAATAAGAAATCTTCAAAAGAATCTTTAAAGGAATCTTAAGGAATCAAAAAGAATTTTAGACTAAAAAATCTTTAGGCATCTTAGGAGAATCAAAGAAATTTTGACCAAAAAATCTTTAAAGGAACAAAGAAATTGATAAACAAGATATTTTGAAGGAAATTATAAGGATATAAATTGAGAAACCTCACCACTCCTCTTTTTCTTTGCTTAATAGGTAGCCAAGTTCCTAGCAATATTTTAAAGAGGGCTCTTTTCTTCACAATATTTTTTGGTGCTTCCACTGAGAGATTCTTCAAGGCTATTAAGTGTTAACAAAATAGAAGAAGTAAGAGGATCTGGGAATGTTGAAAAGATGTTGAAGGCATTTTCAAAATATATGGAGAAGCAATCACAAGAGCAATCGAGGATATAACATGTGCTAATGGAAGAGAAAAACGTTTCTAAAGCTCTACAATCTGTCATCAATCAAGCAGGGAGATTCGAAAGAAGAAATATATCCAGATATTTAAAAATCTATGTGGGTGAAATAGAAATATATTAAATTCCATTTAGAAAGATGTATTTGAATTTTATACTTGCTTGCATTTTTGAAGTCAAAGAAAGAATCAAAGATTTATATAGAAATGATATAAACTCTTGGAATTAATATAAAAAAATTTTGAGGGAAGAATTTTTTAAAGAGGATTCAGAGAAGGTGACCAAGAGAGCATTCTTAGAATGGATAGAAAAACAACTTGGGAAGCAAATGGGTCCTAAGAAGTTGCTTGGAGAATTTGAAAGGATTTTTGTCCAGCTTCCTACAGTAGATAGGCAGTTGCTTAATAATAGGAAGGTGGAGTTTTTTCTACAAGCGGTTGATGGAGATTTACAAGATAAGTTGTTTCTACTTCTGATTAATAGAGGTGGCAAAAGAGGTCTTACTAATGACTCAAAACAAGTTAAGGAAGCTATGGTAACAATCATGAAATAGAGAAAGATAAAGGCTAAAGGAAATATAATTGTGGAGTCAAGAGTGGCTCCTATTCCTATCCCAATAACTCCAATAGTTTCTATTGATCCAATATTAGTTCCAAAAAAGAGAATTTCCAATAAAACTCTTGAAGAACTTGTCAAAGATATGAGAGAATTAAAGATCAAATTCAATGAATTATAAAAAAGAGAAAGAATGAATTGTCCTAAATTTCTAATAGAAACAAAGAAATGGATGAAGAGATGTATGTATTATGATAGTGAAGACTATGACAAAAAGAATTACTCAGCCTTCAAAGACAATTTGAAGAAAGGGATAATCTTCTTCAAAGAAGGAAAGGTAAGACTTATTGCAACTAGAAAACCTATTGAATTAAATTTTGGCAAGGGTGGAATAAAGAAACTTGTACAAGGCCACATTGGAAGTTCTAGTGGTGCATTTATGGTTAAAGAAGCAAGTGCATATTCCGTTATCATGGAAATGGAAAATGTAGGAATTTCTATAATTCATAGCAAGGAGGTTATACTTAGGGATGCACATATTATTAGGGAGAAAATTGAATGGAGTGATCCAATTGATACTACAAGTATTAAAGCTTATCTAGAATTAATGAAGAGAAAGATGAGATCTATGAGACTATGGTTGAGGTTAAAAGAGATAAGATTGCAATAGAGAAGAGAATAAAGGAGTCCAATAGCAAGAGGCAGAATCAAAGATTGATGGATAAAAATCAAGAAAAATAAACTACCACTTCAATAGAGTCAGAGCCTTCTTTTCCTATCTAGATAAGAACACCACATTACCTAAAGAAAAATTGGAGAAGGGAAATAAGAAAGAAGATTCAAAGAAGAATAAGACTAAAAATCCAGTATTTAAATTGAAGTCGGATATTGAATCCTCTGTTGATATGAAAGGTATTCTTGAAAAGAAGATTTTAGATGCAAAAATTGAATTTTCTTTTACGGAGGTTTTTAGTATAGCCAAGAAAGAGTTTCATAAACTCATCATTGATGTTATTAAGAAAAAGAGGCAAATGACATTTGAAGCAATGATGATGAAGGCTTTAGTAGATACAAAGATATAGAAGAAGAAAAAGAGGCAGATGACATTTGAAGCAATGATGATGAAGGCTTTGGTAGATATAAAAGATACAGAAGAAGAAAAAGAGGTACAAGTATTTGTCTTGTCTGGTGATAGCAAAGAAAAGATTGCACAGAATCACGGGATAAAAATTCTTCTGTTAGTAATATGAATGTATTTGAAAATGAAAAGGAACTTAGCAAAAAAAATGGAATTAAGGGATTTAATACCTCTGATACCTTCACCAATAAGATGCATATGAAAGAGGTTAATGTAATTGAATGTAGAATGGAGAAGGCCAAGACTAAAAGATGTGAGCAAGTGAGGGCGTCAATTTATAAACATAAAAGATAAAAGTTGAAGAAAAGCCTACATTTTTTCATATATACTAGACTAAGGCTACTACAAAAGCCAAGGTGAGGATTGAAGATTGTAAGGAGATCTATCTGACATTTAATTGATCATGGATCTAAGATCAACATAATGTCTAAAAATATTTATGAAAAGGGAATATGGCTTATTGACACCAACCATGGATAGATAATAAAGGCTGTAAATAATGAAAGAGATGAACTATATGGAGCATATCTAGCAATTAGGATAAAAATTGAAGATGTGGAGGTGGAACAAAACTTCTTTGTACAAGAATTTGCTACCTATCCTATGATTTTAAAACACCCATACATTATAGCTACAAGAATGGAGACTAAGGTGCTGGATGATAGCTCACATTATGTAAGGATCAAGAGTTGTGATAAAAAGAGATCAGTACAATTTCTAACTGTAATGACCAATAATAAAAGAAATAGGGAATAGTTAGAAGAAACTTCTTTGAAAGTTGGTGATGATTTATTGGACTTTTGAGAAGCATCTTCAAGGATGGGAAGTCCAAGGGTGTAGATAAGTCCTCTAATTTTATACTTCTCAATGTAGATAAGTTTAAAAATGAATTTTTAGATTATACAAAATTTAGAGTTATAAAGTTTTCAAGAATTAAATAATTGGATTGTTGTCATGGACATAAGATTTACTCCAATAATTACCTAATAAATATAAATTGATAGAAGTAGATAAAATAAGTTAATTTGATAATATTTTATAGAAAAGCTTCCTTGAAGCTTCATAAATGTAGAATCATCTTTATACATGTTAATAGGTGATTGGTAAGTGAGAAACTTAGTCAAAAAGCTAGCCACATATTGCACATATTGGGAGCTTATGAAATAAGCTACCTATGTGTCGCACATGTTGGTAGCTTGTAAAACAAGCTAAATATGTGGCACACATATAAAAAACTTGTCTTACAAGTTTGACATATGTCTTGCAAATTAGACACGTGTTGGAGGTCTTATAAAACACCACCACGTAGTTCATAGATAAATAGTATATATAGAGACAAGAGTGAAGCTTTCTTCACTCTTGCCAACTCTTTTATTGCTTCTAATCTAGCTTAAGAGTCTCATGTATTTTTTAGTCTTTGGCAATTGCCATTCTAATTTCTTTTTGAATATATATACTTCTTTATTTATATCTTGTTATTTTCCTTTGACATAGTTTTCACTAACTTATGCATCTGTTTTAGTTTGTGTCATTAACAGATTGACAAGAGTGAAGTTACAATATCAGAGCTTTGTTTCTTCTTGATTAAGAGTGGATTATCCCTTTCTCTTCATAACACATAAGTATATTAGAAGTTTTGGATTATCCACTTCTAAACTAATATTGTTTCTAGAATTATTTTTTTTGTTCTTGAGTGTTTTATTTTGTAATAATAGTAGATACTTTCTTCCCTTTCTATCATAGTAGAGCTTGCTGAAATAAAGAGTGCAATGGCATATACAAGACCAAATAAGAGAATTAATGCTCGCAATGCATCAACTCAATGGACTATGACAAGGAGCAACAAGATTAGTAGAAAATGAAGATATAGAGATGATTTGAGCTGCTTCAAGCTATACCCCTTTACCTACAATTGAACACCATTGAAGCATCAAAGAACCAAAAATTAGTTTGTTGGAGAAGTTTGATGGCACCAAATCTAAGTTTCCAAGATTCATCAATCAAGTACAATTGGTGATTGAACTTCAATTCCAAAATTATCTAATCCAAGGATTCTTAAGTCAGGTTTATTAGAACATTACTATCAGATTTTGCTTTATTATGATTTTTGTCCTTTCTTAAATGACGTGATCCAATATTAGATAATTTAGAGGCATTTTTAGTAGAGTTTTGATCTATGTATGGAGAACATGAAGTAATATGTGTTGCAACTAACAAGATCCATATCTTGCGACAAGGCAATCAATTAGTGACATTATATGCTTCATAATTTTGACAATTAGCAATTAACATTAATTAGGATGATGATGCGCTTATTAGCCAATTTTTCTATGGATTACAATATGAGGTAAAGAAATTGATGCTTAATTTATCTGATCCTCAAACATTGAATCAAGTAATTGATTTTGCTGTGAAGTGTGACAATCGGCTTTTTGAATTTTGATCGAAGAGCCATACAAGGAAGCCCCAACATTACTACAATATAATGGCAACATCAACATCTTCTCAATATATACATTCAAAAGTAGAAGACATACAAATTGACGTGGTATACTTTAAACTTCTTACTAAACTAGAAAAGACTTGTTGTCGTCAAAAAAGATTGTATTTATATTTTAGAGAACCTAAGTACAGTACTCAATATTGTTTGAAGAAATGACACAACTACAAGATGAGGAGTACAGTTGTCAAAGAAGATAATATGTCGAAAAACGAGTTTAATCAACTACAATAGGGACCGTTGTTGTATGACGTGGCCTTCTATTTGAAAATACATTGAGTACCTAGTTATGGAGAATTTATTTGAAACTTGATGGCAAAAATCCAATAGGTGGTTTGTGCTCAATAAAAAGAACAAATAATACAAAAATCTCACAAAAGAGAAGTTATTTATATAAACCTTCTTGTATTCAAGTAAGTTTGTACAAAAAAGGTTCAAATTTCTACAAAAACCCTTCAAAACTTTATTCACCCGCAAAGACTTATTTCTTGCTAAATTTTAGAATCCAATAACTCTTGATCCAACCATTCACTTTCTATAAAATTTAGTTTAAAGTATAGACAATCTTCTTAAGTTTCACTCTAAAAAAAATCAACCATAAATTCGTTTCCAATCGTCTGATATCTCAAAACCCCTAGCAAGTGCTTAAAACCCTAGCTCAGAGACACCTGAGTACTATTTTCCTTATATCTCACAAATCCAAAATCTTAATGCCACAAAATTTTTGCACATAGTCTTGTGACATAAATATATACAATTCTAAAAATTATGAGCTAAAAATCTATTAAATTGCACAAGATATAGCTCAAAATGTAACCACTATATAAGTGGGTCACTTATTGCCCTTAAGTTTATAAGCACTGACTTCAACTCCCAATATCTCCTTCACCCTAGCTTAAATTTCATTAAGCTGCATAAAAAAAATATAGCTGTGAAAGTGCTCTCTTCAACCCCAGTCGCCAATCCTCGTTTGCTTTTTGTATGCGCGAGTTATACTCAAAAGAATGACAGTAGGTCCAAAATCAACACCTTAACTTTGGGCGCCTATAACTTCTTCATAAAGAGTGCAAATCACACAAAATTTACACCTAAATCAGATCCAAAAAATCTAAACCTTATGATCCTAGCCTTTGATGTTCGACTCCCCTCCAAAGACAAACTCTAACTCCTAATAAATCCTTGAGCAGCCTCCTTGAAGTCCATTGGGCATGATTTTTGGCCAATTAGAATAGAGATTTCTATCATCCACCTCTATTCATCCACATGGATGGCCAAACTATCCTTTTTATACTAAAAACCCTTTTTTAATCCTTCTTCTTATAAGATTTACATACTTGGAACTTTAAGCACCAAATAAAAGGAGTAAATAAGATCTTAAGGATCACCAATGTCTAACATAGGTGACTTAAGATATATATAAGTTACTATCAATATAAAATTAACTTCAAAAGTCACTACTAAAAAGAAAATAAGGTTGTTTAAACCTTAATAATAATCCTTTTAATACATCCTTTCTAAACTAGCAATCTAATCACATCCTATAACCAATAAAAATCTAGTGATATGACTTTCATTCAGCTAAGTAGTAAATTGTATATTAAATGTACATGTATAATTTTTTTCACATAGTAGCCAAATCATTATACAACAACATGCAGCTGGAATCTTATACAAATTCTAATAAAGATTCTATTTTCTCTTCAGAACCCTCTCTTTATTTTATAATAGATATCTATTTGAGACCTAAAAATCACAAAGCCTCTGCTTTACTAGATTCAAGAGCCTCAACATATTTTTTAGATAAAGAATTTATTAAAAGTCGTAAAATACCTTCAATACAAAAAATTAAATCCGTACATATAAAAGTAATAGATAGTGGCCCGTTATCTTCTAAAAATATTACTCATGAAATCCTTCCTATAAATGTAATAATAGATGGTCATAATAGTTGTGTAATCTTTAATATAATTAAATCTTCCTCTAACCCAGTCATTTTAGGTTTATCATGGCTAGAAAAGTATAATCCTTGAATAGATTAGAATTTTTCTAAACTAAATTTTTTTTAAAGTATTAATAAGAATCCATAAATCTAATCACAAATCATAAGCCTAAAATAATAAAATCCATATTTATAAATACAAAAGCTTTTATAAATGAAGCAAAAGAAGGATCATCTATCGTTATTTATACTACATCCATTTTTGATAGTAGAAAGACTTCAAGTGGCATTCCAAGCTAATATCAAGATTATTAAGATATTTTTGAGAAAAAAGATGTAGACATTATTTCAAAGTATCGTCCATATGATTGCTCAATTGATCTCAAAGAGAGAACTCAGCCTTCATTTGGACCGATCTACAATCTATCCCAGAATGAATTGGTTGAATTCAAGAAATACATTGATGAGAACTTGGCCAAGAATTTTATACGTTATTCAAAATCCCTAGTAGGAGCTCCAATCTTGTTTGTAAAGAAGAAAGATGGATCACTACGGATGTATATAGATTATCAAAGACTCAACAAGATTACCATCAAAAATAGATACCCTCTACCTCTGATATCTGGACTTCTTGACCAACTAAATCAAACCAAGATCTATACAAAAATAGATCTAAGAGGAGCATATAACTTTGAACGCATCAAAGAAAGTGATGAATGGAAGACTGTATTTCAAACAAGGTATGGACATTTGAAATATAATGTCATGTCTTTTAGACTTACAAATGCACCGGCTACTTTTCAATATCTTATAAATGACGTATTTTGTGAGATTTTTGATGATTTTGTTATCTGTTATTTAGACGACATTCTAATCTATTCTAAGAATATAGAAGAACATGAACTTCATGTTTGTCATGTATTATAAAAACTTAGAGATGCAGGATTATATGCCAAGATGAAAAAGTGTGTATTTCACACTACTCAAGTTGACTTCTTAGGATACATCATTTCAAACAATGGTTTCAAAATGGATCTAAAGAAAGTCCACATAATCATGGATTAAAAGATTCCAAAAATAATAAGAGATGTGCAATGCTTTTTAAAATTTGCCAATTACTATCGAATCTTTATCAAGAATTTTTTGCAAGTTGCAGCTCCACTTACATGCTTAACTTGTAAAGACAAACTTAAGTGGAGTACAGAATCAAAAGCATCATATGAGGCTTTTAAGATAGTTTTTACTTCTGCACCAATCTTATATTGCATTGACTTTTTCAAGGCATTTTTTATGGAAACAAATGCCTCAGACTTTGCTTTGGAGGTAATATTGTCGCAAATGGAATCACATGACAAACTCCACCTAGTAGATTTTTATTCCAAAAAATTCTCAGCAACAGAAATCAATTACAAAATCCATAATAAAAAACTCCTTGCAATTGTGGATTCTTTTCAAGAATAGTGTTACTATCTAAAAAGCGCTTCTAGTCTAGTGATTATATATATGGTGTCGTGAAGTAAATACATCTATATATAGAAACCTAATTTAATTATCTTTTCTTTAAAATTTTATTAAGTTTTTTCTTTCTTCTTACCAATCTAAGTTTTTATATAATTTAGGAAATTTTTTTCACTTTCTTTCTTTTTCTTTGGCTAAAATTTTATTTTATCTTTAATTTTAATTTTAACTTTGATTTAGCCTTGAAACTTTCTTTTATTTCTTTTATCTTTTTTTCAATCTTAGGTTTTAGTAGATTTAGGGTTATATTTGTAGATGTAAAGAGTTTTGACTTTGAGATTGAATTTAGGATTTTACTAAGGATAAATAGATTTTTGGATGTCAATAGTTGGTTGCCATTAATAGTGCTAACTTGGAGGATTAGATTTGGGGTTTTTATAACTTTAAAGTATTAATAGTTGACTTAGACTTTGAAGACCTTAGCTACGACTTCTTTGACGAGCTTGGAAGAGAAGAAGACAGGGATTTTTGGCAAATCAAGGGAGGTATTCAAAGAGAGCTTCTTCTTGGCATGAGTTTAGGTAGTAGAAATGCATGATTCGGAGCTTAGATGAGAGAGATATGCTTGTTTGAACTTAGGCTACTAATATGACACCTATTGTCACTTTTCTAGGTATATTAGGAGTTTTAAGATACTAGCAAGAAATCAAAAAGTTGGGTTAGAAATTAGACTTCAAGCTATACATTTTATATCCAAGAATTGATAGAAATGATTCTAGAATGAGTGAGGTATGGCTACTTAAAACCAGCAAACTAAACTGGAATTTTAAAGAAGTTAGATAAATTGAAGGGTTTGCTTTAAGCTAGAACTTGAGTTTCAAGATGAATTTGAAGCTTATTTTTGGCGTACATATCACTTATATTATAAAGAGTCTATGTCTAAAATCTCATATCAATTGAGACTTTGATTAGAGAGTAATGGCAAATTTTGTTCTCACGTGTCTAGGGTTTTGACTTTCAAAAGTACCTGCCAAGGATTTGTTGATATCTAACGATCGGCAATGAATTCATAGCTCAAAATATATGTGACAAAGATCAAAGGTATGAGTTATGTTTTTCCAAATTTTGAGCTTATTTGAACGACTAGATCTCAAATTATGAATTTTCAAGTATCTGATTTGGTTTTTACTTATAAAATTACTTGCTAATATATTTGATGATATCTGGTGATCGGTAATGAATTCACAGTTGAGAATTTTTGTGAAGATGACTAAAGAAGTGAACTATATGCTTTCAAAGTTTGAACTTATTTAAATGGCTGAATTTTGATTTATAAATTTTTAAGCTTTTGGTTTGTTGATTTATTATATACATGGTTTTGTGACTATAAAAGAGAAATTTAAGAAAGTTTGTGCATATCGGATCCAACTTGATTGTAAAGAGGGACCTTGTCTCTACCCGAAGCGGACTTTTGACACGACAATGGATCATAAGAACTTTAAGTATTTCATGTCAACATGTGTGTTGAATTGTTGTCAAGCTCGTTGGAGCATGTCTTTGTCAAGATTCAAATTTATTATCACCTATCGGCTAGGGAAACAATAAGATTTATCCAATGTCCTTTGTGAATCATCAAATTGACTCACTAGGACAAAAGAATGCATTTAAGTGCCAAAATTATAATTATTAGATAAAGATATATTTAGAAGATGCTAAAATAAAAAAAAATAGTATTAGTGGAGAAGTAATGAAGTCTTAGTAAGTCTTAGAGGCAATTATCTTAGTTGATTTAGTATTTTTTCTTAATTGTAAGAATTAGTATTTAGTTATGGAGACCAATGTCTACATTGGCTTTCTATCTTTATGTACCACTTATTCAATATATATATATAAATGTTACTTAGTAACTAAAAGAAGCATGAGAAAGAAATCTTATGTCTTTTTAATTATTTATGTAAAAAATAGGATTTTTAATAGATTTAAATTGATTTTATTATTATAAAAAATCACCAAGATAGAATGAAATATTTCTAAATTGATGTTATCACTTTAAAAGTATTGCAGGAATTTTAAAATTTTATTTAGAATTTTTAGGATTTTTTAGAGCAATTTTGAAGACTTTGGTAAAAATAAGTTTTACCACCTTAGGAGCCATTATGAAGAAATGGAGCAAGATTTGAAGGCCATACAAGGTCCCTAAGCTAATTAGGTGTTCTTAAATACCATGGTGAAGTCAAAAATATAAAAATATTGATTCTACTAGTAGAAAATAGAAGGACCAGCAGCTAGTGTAGTCCTTGTAGGAAGGGAGGTGCATAAGTCCCATATGGATTGTGGCACCTTGGATGTAGATAGGAGAATAAGACTAAGGCCTCGTGGCCTTTCTAGGATATCTTTTATACACTACTTGTGAGCCTTGGTGAGGTTCAAACTCTTGATCTCTTAAACAAGTTATCCTTGAGGTAAAAATTACTCACTTAACTTTTTAATTCTTTACCTTTTATCTTTGAACTATCATAACTTACTCATAGTAACTTGGATTTATATATTTTTTACATCATTAGAAAGATAAAAGAATTATCTATTTAAAAATAAAATTTTTTATTTTTTATTTTTATTATTTATTAGGTGAAAACACAGTGAACAAACTATGATTAGTTTTGTATTAAGCAATTATTCAATTGCACATATTTCACTTGTATTGTGTTGTTCTTCTCCTTCATTGATGTTTATTGCTCCTTATATTGCACACCACAGTTTATAAGCAATTTTTAATTGAGGCCATCTTATACTTTGGGTTGAAGAGTGAATTTTATCCTCACATTTTGGTGCATTTGCCGGGAGGTGGTGCTTCTAATTGTGTGGGTGATTGTGAGTGAGTTAATGGTGGTTGATCCCTTTTGTGAATTTCTTAAGTGAATATTTCAACCCTATCCTTTATTATTGGTAAGTTTTCTACATTTCTTCATTATTTTTGTAAACAAAGCTTTTATCATCTATAGTAAAAAAAAAACAAAAAAAAAAAAAAAAAAAAAAAGTTTAAGTAGAGGGTGATTTGCTCTTGGGTTTTAATTAATCAGTTTTTATGTAATAGTTAATTGAATTTGAAATTTTGTGAGATTGTGTATCCTAATGTTAGCTTTTGAATAAGTTATTCTATAATTAATTTGGACTATATTTGAATTTTTGATGGATTTTTGAATAGAAGTAGGTCCATTACCTTGAGTGGTTGTTCCCAAGAGTGATTTGCTCTCGGGGTTTCAACAATCAGTTTTTTTGTATGTGTTAGTTGATCTTGAATCTTTGTAAAGTTCTTCATCTTGTTGTTTGCTTTCTAAAGAGTCTTCTTATGTTTGATTTGGACCAAATTTGAATTTTTAGTGAGTTTTTGAATAGAAAGAGGTTCAATGCCTTGGGAATTTCATGTACCCCATGTTTGAAAAGGCATTTCTTAGTTCTTAGTAATTAATTAATAGTTGAAATTTGAGAGTAAAAGCATCTTAAAGTTGAGTTTGTAGAGATAAAAAATTCATTGCAATTGAAACAAAATTGAATTTGTGGCAAATTTTGGAGTGGAGAGAGGTTGCTGCCTTAAGCGGCATACAATTGAGGTTAGTGAATTCTATCTCTTTACTCATTTATATATTTGATTTTATGTTATATTTTTAATTTTTGTATTTAAAAGTTTATTCTTATGTATAAGAAATTATATAAATATAAATAGATATATATATTTATATATATATATATAATAAATAAGAGATAAATTAAAATAAATAAAATAATTAAATTAATAAATTAATTAATTAATTAAAATTTTAATAATAAAAAATAAAAGATTGAATATAATTAAAAATTTATTATGAAACAAAAAAATATATTTTAATTAATTAATAAAAACTAACTTAAATTAATAATTTTAATTTACTTTTAATCTTTATTTTAATTTTATTTTTTCTTTTTTTATTTTTATTTTTTATTTTTATATTTATTTTTTCTTTTCTTTTTATCTTTATTTTTTTGTTCATTTTTTACTCTTATTTTGTTTACTAATATTATTTTATGTTATTTTTTTTACATGCATGATAAATTTTATATGTTGAGGTAAGTTTAATATGTTTTTATTTATTTATTAATTTAATTTTTTGTAAGATTATTATTTCTAATCTTAAGTAATATTTGATTAATTTAGTGGTAGTATTAGCATTATTTGGTGGTTTTTTTTAGCTTGGTTGTTACTTGCAAGGCATGAGGAATGGAGCTCGTCTTCAAGATTTCATCACTCCCCTCCTTGTAAACTTTTAGTTGAGAGTCCATCTCTAGTGGTTGAGGGATTCGATCACCCTCTCTACCTCTCGTACTCCATCTTTGCACAAGAAACAAGGGATTTTTTATTCAAATAAGCAATCCTTTACTTATCCTTGTAAATCTTCTTATAGGCGGCCTTTCTCTAGTGATAGAGGGATTTAATCACCCTCTCTACTTGCCATATCTTTTCTCTTTACAGATATAGGATAAAAATGGTTCTTCAGTAATAGATTAGAGAAATCACTCTACCAATAATACAAGAAGAAGAAGAAGAAGAGAAGAATAATTAGTCAAGACTCCATACTTTCAAGGTAAGTCTTTATTTAATAATTTGGTTGAATTTTAATTTTATTAAACTAATACAGATTGTGGATTGAAAAATAAGAAGCATAGGATAAGAAGTGATATAAGACATTTAAATTTCAAGTAAGTTCATTGACTCTTGTTGACTTATTTTGATTCTTTCAAGTTTAGTGGATACTTACAAAAGCAAGGAGCGGGAGCTAGGAATTAGAGGGTAGAATCTAGGAGGAAGATGCAAGAAAGGTAAGTTTATAATCCATCTTATAGATATTGGTGTGGAAGAATAGATAGAAACTATAAAACCTTATATCCTCAATCTTTAAGACTTCTCTTGGACGTTTAGCTTGGGATCAGTTAGGAGGAAGTTATTCATTTTAGAAGTTCATTAATAAGTGTCAGATTGATTGGAGATGCAATTAGATGAGTTCTTCTTCAACGTGGTGTGAATTATTCACAAAGAACTTTTTTTGTAATATAATTTTTGTTGTTAATTATTGTAGTGGGTAATTTTCTAACTGCTTTAGTATAAAGAAATAAAAAAAAAAGAGAGCTTGGCCTCGTTATCATCTTGGAATAAATTTTTTTTTTACATTATTGTTGATTAGGATCACTTCCACACAAGATTAAACCGTATAGTAATAAAAGTTGAGAAAAGCTTATTTGGGATGATATTCAAGCAAACATTCTTTCTTTAGTTGCTTTTATTTTGTTTCTCTTCCCTGTTAGAAGGTATTTTAAATGAGTTGCAGGTGGAAGGCCAAAAAAATATTTTAATTTGATTTTGTAGAAATTAATATCTTAAAATTATAAATCTAGGTGAACATTATGTCTATAGTTGCGTTAGATGTATTGTTCTACTAGATCCAAACAACTTAACTAATCTCACCCATAGGACATCCAAAAATTTAGAAGGAAGAAATTATATAAAATAATTAAATTCATATGCTAATTGAATGGGGAGGTGGAATTAGAGTGTGACCTTATCCGACATTAAAAAGTTAGGTCCAAAATTTTTGATGATCCTCTTCCACCTTTAAGTAAATATGCACTTAAGAAGCTAGGAGGTGAAAGGTTGAGGCCCTCCGACACTGAAAAGCAGTGAATCTCCTAGTCAAAGGAGAAGGGCTAAGTGATCGGGTATGGGATAAGGTCAGCCCTTCCTTCCCTTCCGAGGTGACCTACCACTAATGTGAAAAATAATAAAATTTAATATTTAGAACATTTATTCCTCTTAGGCCATGTTAAATTAGATGCACAAAGTTACTAGGTCCCAAAATCCAATTTTAATTTCATTACTAGGTGAACCACGTTAACATCGAGAAAATCCTTTAAAAAATAAAAAAATCCTACCAAAAAGCAATTAATCTGAATTTAGTGGAATTTTAATTAATCCACTTAGTCCATCAAGCGGCTTCATTGGAGTCAATCTAAATAGTACCAATCCACCTTTTAATCCAACAATATCTAATTTTAGTAGATTATCAGATTTCATAAGTACTTCTTTTTCAAATCAACTCAGATTAGAACAACCATTAATTCCAATGTCTTCGAAGGGCCCTACTTTAGATATTACAGATCCTTTAGAAATACCTATTAATCCTTTGGTCCAACCAAGAGGTTTGCCTATCGTAATTCCAAAGGATTTACAAGCAACACCTATGCCACACAACCTTCCTATGTTTAAAGAGATTAGGGATGATGATCTAATTACATACGTAGAGAGGTTCATGGAAGTTTTTACAACATGTTTGATAATCAATCCTAGATATTATCTTATGTGGTTTTTAAACACATTAAAGGATGGAGCTTATGAATGGTATAGGAATCATCCTCTTTAAACCTTTAAAAATTAAGACATTCTCATGAGAGCATTCTTAGAGAAGTTTAGACCAGAAGTGGGACAAAGTAACGCCCTCACGGCCCTTTCTTCTTTGAGACAAGGAAAAAGAGAAGAAATTGCCAAATATATTTGGCAATTTGAATTAATAGTAACTCTTCTCACAAAAGACACTCTCATTTAATTTTTTATTCAAGGATTCAATAATAAAGACACGATTAGAGAAATCCTCAAAGAAAGGCTAAAAAACTTAGAGGATGCTAAAAAGATAGTGTGCATGATTGAAGACATTGACAAACAACAAGAAATGATGTGGAAGAAGGAAGACCATAGAATCCCAAGTTTTATACTAATCTATGTCGAAAATATGGATAAGTCTCAAAAACATTCTTATAGGATTGTGAAAAATCAATTTCAACCTACAATCCATTATCCTACATCTTTAGAGGTTAGACTACCACCTAGTCTTTTAGAATTGACATATCTAGAGGATAGGAATAGGTGGAAGGACGACTTTAAAAAAGAAGTTCTTCAAAGTCAAAGGAATTTTTAGAATGAACTGGCACAACAAATAAAGACCATGCAAGAACAAATGGCTTTTTTAATTAAGGGCAAAAATCCAAATCAGGCTCCATCTCTTATAGAATCTAGTAGATATACTTCAGGGTTGTAGTGTACTCAATGTAATCAATCGGGGCATACTAGCTAGTTTTATTCAAACTTACAAAATTACCAACATAATCTTAGCCATTAATAATCTTATATTACACCTCATAGGAACCAAGAAAATTTAAAGCTTAATATTCATCTAGAAAATGGTACGAATTCTAATTAGAGCTTTAAAAACCAATCACGACAATGGCAAGAGGTGCATCACCTTTGTAATAAAAGGCACCTACCTGGTAACTATTAAATAGAAAATAAAATAATATGTGGAAATTGTGGGAGAACCCATCCTATAGAGGTATGTAGGCAAATCAATAAGATAGTCCCCTTGAAGTTTTCATAAGAGAATTATCATCAACAAGCCCAAGATCAATTGAAAGGGCGAAGAAATCTTAGTTCAGAGAATACTTTAAAATCTCCAAATCTATTCTATGGCTACAACAATAATCATCAAAATCAACATCATCTTTTAGATTTAAATATTAAGCAAGGATTCATCCCTCTAAATATTAGTCAATCTCAATATACCCAACAATATAATGGCCAAGGTTCATAAGATGCAAGGTATTTAAAAATATCAAATGAAAAACAAGGCTTTCAATCTATTAGGGATCAACCTTCATTTTCTCAAATCAATTACATTTCACATGAAGAGGTTCCTGAGAAGGCTAAAGAACTTCCTAATATACCAGCCTTGGCAATTATGACAAGGTCTCGATACACTAGTCCTGCCCTTTGTACTTCAGTTGATAGTAAAAATAGTTTAAAAGATTTTCTTTACTTTTTAAATTTAAATGAAGCCAGAAGAGAGGCAATGTCTAGTATAAGAGATTCTAAAGAAGTATCTCAAGTCCTTGAATCCAAATCAAGTAGATTGCTAAGAAACTTGAAGGAAAATATGCAAACAAAGGAATTTCTTTCTAAGAAAGAATAGGAAGGACTTAGAATTCCCAATTTTGAATTTAATCCTTCAACTCAACTTAAAGGCAAGGATCAAATTAAGCCATATGATTTATGGGAAGATTTAAAGAATATTAAGGTAGATATTATTATTGCTCAATTATTGGAGATTTCTTCTCTAATAAGAAGGAGCTTTAAAACAAGCCTTTCCATTAAAAGACAACAGCGATCTAAATCAAAAATCCCAGCTCATGTTAGAACAATTCAAATACCACAAGAGGTAAAGGCAATTGAATTAGAGGTGTCTATAGTGGATAAAATCATACCCTATACTATTGTGGATGGAGGTAGTGGTTTGAATATTATGCCAATGAGAACTATGAAAAAATTAGGACTTTATATCATTGGTCCCTCTCTATTTGTGATTAACATGGCCAATCAAAGTCAAGATACACCTCTGGGATAAATTAGTGGTTGTAGAATGATGACCTTGGTTAAAGGCAGCTAATGCACAAATTGACTAGGGAAGTAAAAAGCCCCATATTATCTATGGGCCACCAAAAAACTTGACTAAAATCTTAATTCAATCTCAAGAATTGTCTTCAGTCTAAACCGCATCTCACTCTTTAGAAGATGAGATTTTGAATTCCCAATCACAGAAAGAATTCAAAAAGAAGGTTAGATTTGTTGATTTAGTAGCAAGCAAGGGAGTTCACTCAAGTATGGTCCAATCACCTTCATTAGGATGCATAGGCCCTAGACTATATAATTGAGAAGATGATGGAGAGTTTACTTAGTAGTTGGAAAAATATCCGATTTCAAGTGACGATGAGATTGTAAGTGTTAATTTCATAGATGGTTTTGCCACTTGGAAAAATCATGAAGACAAAGTGAATTTAGCAACCTTGGTCGATGATATTAAATATGAAGATGCCTTTGAAATGAACTTTGATGGCACTCAAATTTATAAGTTAGAATTAATAAAGGAAGACAACCTTACTTTATCTTTATAATTTAAACAAACTTCCAATAATCTTACAGCTAGAATTGATGTGATCAAGTATCCATAGATATCAAATGATTGGTATAGAGGATCCACATAGCAATCTCATGTACATGACCTTGATTACAAGTTGATGGATGTCTCTTTAGAGAAAGTTGGAATTCAATTGACAGAGGATAAATTATTAAGTTATAAGTCATTAATTATGGAATATAGGGATGTATTTGCTTGGTCTTATAAAGACCTCAAGGACATACCTCCGGAAGTAGCCCAACATCATATTCTACTCCTTTTTAATTCAATTCCTATGAAATAAAAAGAAAGAAGAATGAATCCCAACTTACAATTACTTGTCAAAGCTGAATTAAAAAAATTCCTCCAAGCTGGATTTATTCAACCTATAGAGATTACCGATTAGGTTTCACCAATAGTATTAGTTAAGAAGAAAAATAGAAAACTTTGAGTATGCATAGATTATAGAAAACTTAACAAGTGCATCCAAAAGGATCACTTTTTCCTCCTTTTTATAAATACCATCCTGGAAGAAGTGGTTGAACATGAATTATATACATTTATGGATGGATATTTAGGTTACAATCAAATTTCCATAGCCCCAGAGGATTACCACAAAACAGCCTTTACTACACCTTGGGGCACCTTCATCTATGTGATTATGCCTTTTAGACTTTGCAATGCTACTTTGGCATTTCAAAGAGCAATGTCATATGTCTTTTCACACTTATTATACAAATCAATGACAATATTCATTGATGATTTTAGCACCCAATCTTCTAAGACAACACATCATGATTGTGTAAAGTCTTATCTTCAAAGGTGTAGAAGAGCTAGGATTGCTTTAAACCTTGACAAAATATTCTTAGCAGTTCAAAGAGGAGTCTTACCTAGATATATAGTTTTAAAAAATGGTAGGGAATCAGATCCAAAAAGGTCAAGGTCATTATGGAATTAAAACCTCCTTCAACAATCAAGGAGATACAAAGAACCTTGGAGCATATTGGATGGTATTGAGAAGTGATACATGACTATGCTACCATCTCCATGCTTATTACTAGACTTCAATAAAAAGATGTGAATTTTGAGTGGAGTGAAAAATGCCAAGAAGCCTTTGAAATTCTTAAAGCAAAGCTTAGCACATATCCTATTTTAAGACCACCAAATTAATTATTACTTTTCCATATGCTTTGTGATACTTTATCCATGGCGGTAGGAAATACCTTGTATCAAGCAACTAGAGAAGAAAGCAAGGACTATTCCATAGCCTTTGCAAGTAGACAATTAATCTTGTAGAGAAGAATTATACTACCACGGAACAGAAATATCTTGTTATGGTTTTTTCTGTCAAAAAATTTTGAAACTACCTCCTTTTGAATCCAATAGTGTTTTTTGTAGACCACATAGCAATCAACTACCTTGTCAATAAGGTAGAATTGAATAGTAGACTAGCAAAATGGGTGCTTCTATTAGAAGAATTTGATTATATGGTAGAATATAAGCCAAGAAGGATGCACATGCAAACTGATCACTTATCCAGGTTGTCAAAACACATGGACAAAGATCCAATCAATGATATCTTAATAGATAAAAATCTATTTATTATTTCAACTACCCCTACTTGGTATGAATTTTTTATCAAATTTTTAACCATCCAAATCTTGTCTTCTCATTTATCTAAAATAGAATGTCGGAAGGTGCAAATTAATAGTAGATATTTTTCTATAGTTGGAGGCAAATTATATCAATGCGGAATAGACAGGATATTAAGACGATGTATGATGGAAAAAGAAATTTCTACCATTTTATTGGCATGCCATAATAGTATATGTGGGGATTATTTTTTGAGAGCATTGTCAGGATAGAAGATCCTTCGAGTTGGCTACTTTTGGCCTACTTTATTTTAGGATGCCTATAAGTATACTAAAATATGTGATGCATGTCAAAGATATGTTAGAAATGACCTCCAAATGATCTTACCTCTCCATGTGTCATTACCTTTAATTCCATTTGAAAAATGGAGAATAGATTATATTGGAGAAGTTCATGCTAATTCTACTAGTGGAATAAAGCACATAGTTACAGCAATTGAGTATCTTACCAAGTAGATTGAAGCAAAGGCAGTAAAGGCCAACGATGCTAAGTAAGTAGCCAAGTTCCTTTATGAATAGATTATCACTAGATTTGGATGTCCAAAAATCCTAATTAATGATAGGAGCAAGTATTTTTTGAACAAAATAATAGTAGACTTGACCTCACGATTTAAAATTGACCATAGGAAGACTACTCCTTATCACCTTCAAACGAATGGACATACGGGGAGGATAAATCAAACCTTAGTTAATATCCTTCAAAAAACCATAACGACTTCTAAACAAGATTGGGATACAAAACTTTTTGCAGCCTTGTGGGCTTATAGGACCACATTTAAGGTAACTACTCAAGCCATTTCATTTTCCTTGGTTTATAGCATAGAAGCCATTTTACCAATTGAATTTGAAATCTCTTCTCTTTGAATTGTCTTGATAGAAAGGTTGTCAATTAAATAATCATTGATGGATAAATTGGAATGTTTAGAAGGTCTAGATGAGGATAGGAAACAGAGTGCTCAATACATAGAGGTAATACAAAGAAGAAGGAAAATTGCCTTTGACAAACGACTCAAGGTCAAAATACTTAAGACTGGCATGTTGGTCTTTTTACAAGATGCTAGAAGATTAGATTTCCTAGGAAGGTTTGATGCTTTATAATTGAGCCCTTATTTACTTAAAAAAATCTTCTCAAACAATTCAGTTTGGTTACAAATATTGAATAGAGAAGATTTTCCTACTAGAACTTTTGAGAATAGATGTAAGGAATACAAAGTCTGATTTTTATTAATTACTAAAAGAAAACATTTCATCTTTAAATTCATTTTTATTCAAGGCCTAAAGAAAAATTAGAGTCATCAAAACTTAATAAAATCAAGAGGATGAACATTGGAGTTCAAGAGAAGCAACAGATTTATTTATTAGTCTTTTCTTCTCTCAAAATTTAGTCTCTTTCATGATGCAATTAAATATATTCCAAGTAAGTGAAGAAGGTATTTTAAATAGACCTTTATATTTTTAGAGTATAAAATAAAAATAAAATAAAATAAAATATAGAGTATTAGAATTTATAACTTGTATTTGGTAAACATCCAAGAGAAGTAGAAGTGCTAGTCACAAGAGAAGGTGTTAATGGAGCATCCTGGGTTTGAATCTAGTTGAAAAAATGAGCTATCCCAATGAGCTAGTATTAATGTAAGAAAAGACCAACCTTATTACCTAAAAGATATATAGGCTTTAGAAGGTCAATACTAAAATCCTCTCATGTTCAGAAGGAATCTAAAAATATTATCTTTTATTTTCTATTTTTTATCTTTTAGCTCTGATTTTTTTTTCTATTTTCAATAGTTCTTAGATTAGATTTAATTTTTTCTATCTCCTTTGTTTAGTTCTATGGAACAAAATCTATTTTTATTCATTTAGATTAATAACAACTTACTCATTTTTATTTTAGATAGTTGTTAAAAACTTCTCTAGAAAAATCTTTTTTTTTTAATTCAATAGCATTATTGAGAGGACAGTTCTAGGTTCTTCTCCTTTGCAAGTCGTCCCAGATGGTCACCATGTGTGAGTCATCAAATTGACTCACTAGTTGTTTTAGGACAAAAGAATACATTTAAGTGCCAAAATTATAATTATTAGATAAAGATGTATTTAGAAGATGCTAAAATAAAAGAAAATAATATTAGTAGAGAAGTAATGAAGTCTTAATAAGTCTTAGAAGTAATTATCTTAGTTGATTTAGTATTTTTTCTTAATTGTAAGAATTAGTATTTAGTTATGGAGACCAATGTCTACATTGGCTTTCTATCTTTATGTACCACTTATTCAATATATATATATAAATGTTACTTAGTAACTAAAAGAAGCATGAGAAAGAAATCTTATGTCTTTTTAATTATTTATGTAAAAAATAGGATTTTTAATAGATTTAAATTGATTTTATTATTATAAAAAATCACCAAGATAGAATAAAATATTTCTAAATTGATATTATGACTTTAAAATTATTTTAGGAATTTTAAAATTTTATTTAGAACTTTTAGGATTTTTTAGAGCAATTTTGAAGACTTTGGTAAAAATAAGTTTTACCACCTTAGGAGCCATTATGAAGAAATGGAGCAAGATTTGAAGTCCATACAAGGTCCCTAGGCTAATTAGGTGTTCTTAAATACTATGGTGAAGTCAAAAATATAAAAATGTTAGTTCTACTAATAGAAAATAGAAGGACCAGCAACTAGTGTAGTCCTTGTAGGAAAGGAGGTACATAAGTCCCATATGGATTGTGGCACCTTGGATGTAGATAGGAGAATAAGACTAAGGCCTCATGGCCTTTCTAGGATATCTTTTATACACTACTTGTGAGCCTTGGTGAGGTTCAAACTCTTGATCTCTTAAACAAGTTATCCTTGAGGTAAAAATTACTCAATTAACTTTTTAATTCTTTACCTTTTATCTTTGAACTATCATAACTTACTCATAGTAACTTGGATTTATATGTTTTTTACATCATTAGAAAAATAAAAGATTTATCTATTTAAAAATATAATTTTCTATTTTTTACTTTTATTATTTATTAGGTGAAAATACAATAAACAAACTATGACTAGTTTTGTATTAAGCAATTATTCAATTGCACATATTTCACTTGTATTGTGTTGTTCTTCTCCTTCATTGATGTTTATTGCTCCTTATATTGCACACCACAGTTTATAAGCAATTTTTAATTGAGGCCATCTTATACTTTGGGTTGAAGAGTAAATTTTACCTTCACAGCTTCAACGTTATTTTTCAATGGCAACATCAATATCCTCACAAAACATACATTCGGAAATAGAAGATATGCAAATTGATGCAGTATATTTTAAATCTCTTATTGAATAAGAAAAGATTCAACGTCATCAAGGAGGATTAAGTTTATATTGTGGAGAACCTAAGCACATTGTTCAACATTGTACAAAGAAACGACACAACTACAAAATAAGGAGTACAGTTGTCAAAGAAGACAACATGTCAAAAAACAAATTTATTTAGCTACAATAAGAACCGTGCAGCTAGAACCTTATACAATTCCTAGTGAAGATCCTATTTTCTCTTTAGAACCCTCTCTTTGTTTTATATTAGATGTATATTTAAGACCAAAAAACTATAGAGTCTCTGTCTTATTAGATTCAAGAACCTCAGCATGCTTTTTAGATGAACAATTTGTTAAGAATCATAAAATACCTTTAATACAGAAAACTAAACCCGTACATGTAGAAGTCATAGATGGTCGTCCATTATCTTTTGAAGATGTCACTCATAAAAACCGTCCTGTAAAAGTAACAATAAATGGTCATAATAGCTACGTAATTTTTAATACAATTAAATCTATATCTAATCTAATCATTTTAGGTTTATCATGGTTAGAAAAATATAACCTTCAAATAGATTGATATTCTCGTAGACTTGACTTTTTTCAGAACATTATTAAATATCTTGCCGGCCAATTGAAAAGCTATAAGTCTAATATAATAAAACCCGTACTTATAGGTGCATGTGAGTCCCACCAATGGATGTTAATTGGTAGATTGGTTAAAAATATAGTCTTAAGTCATTTAATTATATAAATATGATGGTTACAGAGTCTTTTTGACTATTTAAATATTTATTAGAATTTAGAAGTATTTATAAATATAAAAGTCTTATTAGAAGAAAAATTACAAAAATGAAATCTTAATAAATCTTGGAGGCAATTATTTTAGTTGGTTTAGTATTTTTACTTATTATTAAATATTAAGAGTTAGTTATTAAGACCAATGTCTATATTGGCCTTCTAATTACATGTATTACTTATTAAAAACCTATAAATATTATTTAGTAGGTAGAAGAAGCATGAGAAAGAAATCTCATGTCTTTTTAATTATTTTTATAGAAAATAGGATTTTGAGTTGATTTTTATTAATTTTATTATTATAAAAAATTTCCAAGGTAGAATAAAATAGTCTTCAATTGATATTATCATCTTCAAAATATTATAGAGATTTTTTAGAATTTATTTAGAATTTATTTAGAATTTATTAAGAATTTTTAGAATAATTTTGAAGACTTTGGTAAAAATGAGTTTTACCACCTTGGGAGCCATTATGAAGAAATGGAAGAAGATTTGAAGCCCATACAAGGTTTCCAGGCTAATGGGGTATTTTTGAACACCATGGTGAAGTCAAAAATGAAAAATTATTAGTTCTACTAGTATAAAATAGGAGGACCAGCAGCTAGTGTGATCCTTGTAAGAAGGGAGGTGCACAAGTCCCATGTGGGTTGTGGCACCTTGAATGTAGGTAGGAGGATAAGACTAAGGCCTCGTGGCCCCTCTAGGACACCCATATATACTACTTGTGAGGCTTGGTGAGGTTCATACCCATGATCTTGTAACAAGTTACCCTTGAGGTAAAAATTTCTACTTAACTTTTTCCATTGTTTACCTTCTAACTTTGAATTATCATAACTTACTCATAGTAACTTAGATTTACATGTTTTTTATATCATTGGAAAGATAAAAAAATTAACTAGTTGAAAATATAATTTTTACTTTTTATTTTTATTTTTTACTAGGTGAAAATCTAGTGAACAGATTGTGACTAGTTTTGTAGTGTGCAATTACTTAATTGCACACATTTTATTTGTTTTGTGTTGTTCTTCTCCTTTATTGTTGTTTATTTATCCTTATACTTCACACCACAAGTTATAAGCAACTCTTAATTGAGGCCACCTTATAACTTGGATTGAGGAGTGAATTTTATCCTCACAATGCAAAAGCTTTTATATACGCTGTTATATTGTAATTGCTTACAGTATATAAAATCCTCTCAAAATGCATAACATGTTTATAGATTTAGATATGTGTTAGAATGGTTAGTAAAATAAATTAAAGGGAGTTAGTATAAAAAAATTTATTTTAGATTTTTACATAGTTTGATTATAGGATTTAAATTATATAGAACCTAAATAATTAGTATGAAGCCTTGAGAGAAGGTTGGGACCTAAAGATGAAGAATTAAACTACAAAGAGGCCTATTTGGAAGGATGAAGATAAAGAAAGAAAGAATGAAGACAAGGAGTGAAGTTCTTCATTTCTATTGGTCAATGGTCATACCCAATAGACTTTGAGGAGGCTCCTTGTAACAAGAACAAGGAATTTAGCAACTTCAAGGAAGCCATTAGAAAATTAAAGACTAGGGTTACAAAGCTTGTTTTTTGAGCTACAATTTTGGTACAAAAATTGAGGGATTTGGAGTTTTTATGAGAGAGAAGTAGACACTTGAAATTAAGGTGTATAAATTGTATCTACTATCACACTTTTGAAGATTGAAGGAGTCATATAAAATCTTTTGGAAATCGGAAGGTGCGACTAGAGAGATGATTTTAAGATCTACACTTGATGTAGAAGAATTACTATATTTGGAGTTTTGAAGAAGGAGATATTAGAAATCAAAGATAGCAAAATAAATTCTAAGGTAGTAAGTAGGCCGTTTTATTGATAGTGATGGAGTTTGCCATATCTTGAGTTTCTAGATGAATTTTTATCTAAAACTTTCGAAAAAGATGTATTATTATGCTAAAAAGCTATGCATTAAAGTTTCATAGCATTTAGACTTTTAGATTGTGAGATATGAAGAATTTAGTACATAGGTATTTGTAAACAAGGGTTTGAAGCTACTGCTAGGGTTTTAGCAATATCTAAAGATTGATAATGAATCAATGGTTGAAATCTATAGTGATAGTTGTGAAGAATATATCACTACTTCATGTAAATTTAGAATGGATTTAGATGGTTGGATTTAAAGTTGTAGATTATTAAAGTATAGAAAAAAATCCCTCTCTACAAAGGAATGAGGGTTTTAGAGCATTTGTTATGTTTTGAATGGTTTGATGAAATAAGACTTATATATTAGATGTAATAGTCCTATAAAGAAATTTATATAAATTTTGAGATTTTATTATACTTGGATCTTAATTGAACAATTAGTGGGAGCCAGAAGCCCAGCACTTTCTTGAGGCAAATTCTCTCTATCACGACAATGCAGCAAAAGAAGAATCAACTTTTGTTATTTATGCCACACCCATTTTTGATGGTGGAA
This sequence comes from Physcomitrellopsis africana, assembly GCA_036785485.1. Taxonomy (NCBI): domain Eukaryota; kingdom Viridiplantae; phylum Streptophyta; class Bryopsida; order Funariales; family Funariaceae; genus Physcomitrellopsis; species Physcomitrellopsis africana. Next base: position 40,863 of record JAWRVF010001336.1, read on the forward strand.
AGACTTTAAATAGTATTTTAAGCCAATATATGATTTATCAAGATATTTTTGAGAAAAAAAATGCAAATATTCTTTTGGAGCATCGTCCATAAAATTGTTCAATTGACCTCAAAGAGGGAGCTCAGCCTCCATTTGGACCAATCTATAGCTTATCACAAAATGAGCTGGTTGAACTCAAGGAATACATTGATAAAAACTTAGCCAAGAATTTTATATATTATTCAAAATCTCTAGCAAGAGTTCTTATCTTGTTTGTAATGAAAAAAGATGGATCACTACGAATGTGCGTAGATTATCAAGGGCTTAATAAGATTACCATCAAGAATAAATACCCTCTATCATTGATATCTGGACTTCGGAATCAATTAAATCAGGCTAAGGTCTATACAAAAATAGATCTATGAAGAATGTACAACCTGGTCTATATCAAAAAAGGAGATGAATAGAAGACTGCTTTTTGAACAAGGTATGGACATTTTGAATATAATGTTATGCCTTTTAGACTCACAAATGCACCAATTGTTTTTCAACATCTCATAAATAATATTTTTTGTGAGTTTTTAGATAATTTTTTTGTTACTTAGATGACATTTTAATCTACTCTAAGGACATAAATGAACATGAATTACATGTTCGTCGTGTATTACAAAAACTTAGAAATATCGAATTATATGCCAAGATGAAAAAGTATGTATTTCACACTACTCAAGTTGATTTTTTAGGATACATCATTTTGAATGATGGTCTTATGATCGATCCTAAGAAAGTCCAAACAATCATAGATTGAAAGATTCCAAGAACAGTAAGGAACGTGCAATATTTTTTGGAATTTGTCAATTACCACGGAATCTTTATTAAGAACTTTTTTCAAGATGTAGCTCCACTTACACATCTAACTTGTAAAGACAAACTCGAGTGGAGTAAGAAAGTAGAAGCATCATTTGAAGCATTGAAAATAGCTTTTACTTCTGCACCAATCTTGTATTGCGTTGACTTCTTCAAAGTATTTTTTATAGAAAAAGATGCATCAGACTTTGCTTTGGATGCAGTATTGTCATAAATGGGAGCAAGTGACAAACTCCACCTAATAGCTTTCTATTCTAGGAAATTTTCAGTAGCAGAGATCAATTACAAAATCCATGATAAAAAGCTTCTTACAATTGTGGATTCTTTTCAAGAATGGCGCCACTATTTAGAAAATGCTTCTAGTCCAATCACTGTATATATAGATCACAAGAATCTTGAGTACTTTATGTCAACATGCATGTAAAATCATCATCAAACTCATTAGAGTATGTCTTTGTAAAGATTTGAGTTCATCATCATCACTTATTGACCAGAAAAACAACAAAGTCTATCCAATGCTCTTTCTAGACGATCTTATCTTGTACAAAAAGAAGGAGATGTAGTTTTTGATTAACAAAAAATAATCCTCTTGAAATTGGAGCAATTTCATATTTGAGCAATAAAATCAACATTGACTGTTGATTTAACATTTTTCAAGTAAATCCAATAAAATATGTCCCGAGATACTCTTATTCATGATATTAAGAATAATTCTTTTAAATCTCATGATACTTCAAAGTTTAAGTTCAAGGACAACTTACTTTATTTTGAAGGACGTTTATATGTCCTAGAAGGTGAAGCACAACTACATGTTCTTGAAGCTCATCACAACTTCCCTACAGTTAGACATTTCGGATACAATAAGACCTTGGAGCTAATTTCAAGAGATTTTTGGTGGCTTCAAATGTGGAAGGCTGTTAAAGAGTTTGTGCAGTCGTGTGATGTTTGTTCAAGATCAAAAACTCCTCGTCATTGACCTTACAAACTTTTCCAACTATTACCTATACTAAAACAATCTTGGTCTTGTATTTCTATGGATTTCATCACGGATCTTCCAAATTCAAATTCATATGATTCTATATTCATGATTGTAGATCATTTCACCAAGATGGCATATTTTGTACCATGTATAAAATCTATCACCGATAAAAAAATAGTTAAACTCTTTCTTGACAACATCTATTGCTATCATGGATTATTAAGGGATATTATATCAAATAGAGGGCTGCAATTTGTGTCAAGATTTTAAAAAATGCTTTTTAAGATTTTAAAGGTAGACATAAAGCTATCTTCAGCTTTCCATCCTCAAATTAATGGACAAATGGAGCATATAAACCAAGTCTTGGAGCAATATTTGAGGTGTATCATCAACTACGAACAAGATGATTGGACAACTTTCTTACCATTGATAGAGTTTACTTATAATAATATGATACATTCTTCTATGCAACAAATACCCTTCTTTGCCAATTATGGTTACTACCCACGACTTAATGCTCTTGATTTTTCAAAAGTTGATAATCCAATAACAGAATATTTGGCAAATCATTTGTCAGAGCTACATGCAATAATGAAGGTGCAATTAAAAGAAGCTCAAGAATGACAAAAAATAAATGTAGACGTGTATCGTAAGGAACAACTACAATTCAAAGTGGGTGATAAGGTATGGCTATTTCATTGCAATATCAAGACTACTTGTCCTTGTGATAAGTTAGACTATCATAGGCTTGGATCTTTTCCTATTTCTAAACAAATCAATCAAGTTGCATATCAATTACACCTACCGGAGTCCATGAAGATCCATTCTATATTCCACATGTCTCTTTTTGAACTATAGAAGATATTGAACATATCAAGAAAAAGACAAATGCCACCTTCTCTTATAGACGTGGACAATAAATAGAAAAAGTCTTAGATTCAAGGCAGCACCAAAATAGGTTGGAATATCTTGTTCATTGATGCGAATACAATATTAGTGAATGCACATTCGAACTAACAAAGAATTTTATAAATGTAGTAAAGAAAGTAGAGGCTTTTCATCAATGACATCTATCAAAATTAAGATGAGGACCTTCCTTATAAAAGAAACACAATCTAGGCAAGATAACATTCTACTTTCTATCCTTGTTTATAGCTTCTTTATATTTGTGATCTTAAGGAGATAGAGAATCAACAACCAATGAATTCAGCTCAAGAGCCATTATTTGCTGATTTACTGGACAAGACATGATGACTATCATAAGCTTCAAGACGACAAAATAGAGATGAGGATCTTCAAGAATGACATATCTTTCCTTAGATTCATGGCAAAATATAATGTGTTTGGTATCACGACCTTGGAAGAGACTCCCAATGTTTGGTGATACTTTTAGAGGTAGGAACTACTCCTGATGGTATTTCTAATGTTTTCTTTGAATGAAGTTATGAAGGCCTCAATAATGATCAAATAATAGGATGGTCTTCTCACCTTGATATGGAACATTATCAATCGCTGAAAGGACCTATCAACTATCTTTGAAGGAAATAAAGTTCACAATATATAGCAAGTACAATTCGACATAACTTAGACTTTCTCAATATATAATCACCACTCCTCGTGGAACTCGTTCCTAAAAGGGAGGATAATGTCACGGATATAAGATTTATTCGAGTAACTATTTAATTAATATAGATCAATAGAAATAGATAAAATAAATTAATTTGATAATATCTTAGAAAGAAGCTTCTTAGAAGCTTCATAGATGTGACATCTATATACATGTCATAGATTTTAACATCTATGACTTTTAACAAAATATGAAATGATGTAACATTCTATGGCTTTTAATAAAAAAATTATCCAAATAATATGATGATGCTCTTAAATCTAACAAAATAAAAGTTTTGTGATTTTTAGGTTCCAAACACACATCTATTAAAAAAATAAGAAAAGGATCCTAAGGAAAGAATAGGACCTTCACTAGGAGTTGTAAAAGATTCTAGTTGCATGGTCTCTATTGTAGTTGTATAAACTTGTTCTTAACATATTATCATCTCTGACAATCATACTCCTTATTTTGTAGTTACATCATTTTTTTAGATAATATTGAGCACTGCACTTAGATTCTCCACAATATAAGTATAATCCTTCTTGACAATGATGAGTCTTTTTTTTTGTCTAGTAAGAGGTTTAAAATGTACCATATTACTTTATATATCTTCTACTTTCAAATATATGTATTGAAAAGACATCAATATTAATAATAAATTATAATACTATTAAAGGTCTCTTGTATGACTTTCAAATTAAAATTCAAAAAGTTGATTGCTACACTTTATAACAAAGTCAATTGCTTGATTTAATGTCTAAGAATCAAATAAGTTGAATATTAATTTCTTTACCTCATATTATAATTTATAGAAAAATTGGTTAATAAATATAATATTATTTTATTTGATATTAATTACTAGTTGATAAAATTGTGAAGCATATAATATCATTGATTGATTGCCTTGTTGCAAAGTATAGATCTTATTAGTTACAATATTAATTGCATCATATTTTCCATATATAAATTAAAATTCTACTAAAAATATCTTTAAATTATCTAATATTAGAATATATTATTTAAAAAAAGATAAAAACCATAATAAATCAAAACTTAAAAGTAGTGTTCTAATAAACTTGACTTGTGATCTTTGAATTAGATAACTTTGAGATTGAAGTTTAATTACCAATTATTCTTGATTGATGAATCTTCAAAATTTAAATCTTATGCCATCAAACTTCTCTCGCAGATTAATTTTTGGTTCCTTAATGTTTGAATGGTGTTCCATTATAGGTGAAGTGATATGATTTGAAGCAATTTCAATCATCTCTATATCTTTACTTCCTATCAATCTTGTTCCTCGTTGTGGTAGTATGTTGAATTGATGTATTATAAGCATTAACTTTCTTATTTGTTCTTATATTTGTACCATTGCGCTCTTCATTTTAGCAAACTCTACTATGATAATATAAAAAAAAGGAAAGAATGGCTACTTTTATTATAAAATAAAATACTCAAAGATAAAAAAAAATTAAATTAAATTAAATTAAATAATATCAATTTAAAATTAGATAATCCACAACTTCTAATATGCTTATGTCTTATCAAGAAAAAGAGATAATCTACTCTTAATCAAGAAAAGATAAAGATGTGATATTGTATCTTCACTCTTATGAATTTGTTAGGAATACAAATTGAAAGAAGATGTATAAATTAGTGAAACCTATATCAAAAGAAGATGTATAAATTAGTAAAACCTATATCAAAAGAAAATGACAAAATAAAAATAAGGAAGTATGTATATTCAAGAAGAAATCGGAATGGCTATTGCCAAAGACTAGAAAATACAAAAGACTCTTGAACTAGATCAAAAGCAAGAAAAGAGTTGATAAGAATGAAGAAGGCTTTATTCTTATTTCTATATATATTATCTACCTAAGAGCTATGTGGCAATGTTCTATACAACCTCCAACATGTGTCCAATTTGTAAGACATGTATCAAACTTATAAGACAAGTTTTCTATATGTATATCATATATTTAGCTTATTCCACAAGCTACCAATATGTTGTCATGGACATAAAATTTATTCTAATAATTATTTAATTACTATGGATAGATAGAAGTAAGTAGAAGTAGATTAATTTGATACTATCTTAGAGAAAAACTTCCTAGAAACTTCATAGATATAGTTTCACTTTTAAATATGGCTATAAGTAATTAATAGGTTAAAAACTTGGCCAACAAGTTAACCACATGTTATACATGTTGATAGCTTGTGGGACAAGTTAAGTACGTGGCGCACATATAAGAAACTTGTCTTGCAAGTTTAATACATGTCTTACTATGATTTATCATTTTACTTACTCTACCAATACTGCCTAAAATAAACTTATAAAGGGAGATTTGAACATAAGATAAGACTAACCGCATTCAGTTAAATTGTTAAGATGACACAACTAATCGCCTTTTGATTACACTAAAAAATCCCAATTCTGTTACAATGTCTCTCACATGCTAACAATAACTCTGTTAACAAATAAAATATTGTAAGCAGTAACCTTACTTAAGTATTCTCTGCCTCTTTTCTTCTCCTTACTTATAACAACAATATGTAATACTGTGATATTTCAAAAAATACAGCATATAATTATCTCATATTCCAAACATAAGAATATTCTAAAATTGTCTATCACTTTTAGTAAATCACTTTGCACAATTCAAACTCCACGGACTTCTTCTTGTAGATCATCCTCAATTCAATACTCAATGTATTATAATTTTCTCATATTCATACTCATTCTTCACAAAACATCTCCAATTCTCTACTTCCAATTTTTCACTTATATTTTTCCACTGGTATTTCAGCATATCTGTACACCCTCAATCTTTCATTATAAATCAAGTCTTTCTTTCATTATAAAATTGTACTTTACAATATTTAGAACCTATCTATTATCCTTCTCCTATAAAAGAACAACAAGAAGTAGCACCAAGCTTACCCCGGCTCAGCACTATCACAATCTGGCCCTGACTCCTTCATATCCAATCAATTTATATTTATCCCAACAATGTTAATTGCTACACAACTAATGATAACTACTTTTTCCAACTACCTCATCCATTCTGCCTTCTAAATTGGCCATTCATTATTTTACTGCCTATTCTTAATCCTACAAATTATGTATTGTAAATTATAAAATTCCTACCTATTCTACACTTACAAATTGGACACATACTGGAAGTCTTATAGAACATTGTCACATAGCTCTTAGGTAGATAATATATATAGAAACAAGATTGAAATCTTCTTCACTCTTATCAATTTCTTTCTTGCTTCTAGTTTAATTCAAGAGTCTTTTATATTTTCTAGTCTTTGACAATAGCCATTCCAATTTTTTCTTGAATATACATATTTTTTTATTTCTATTTTGTCATTTTCTTTTGACATAGGTTTCACTAATTTATACATCTTTTTAATTCATGTTCTTAACAAATTGACAAGAATAAAAATACAATATCAAAGCTTTATCTTTTTTTGATTAAAAGTGGATAATTTCTTTAACTTCATAAGACATAATCATATTAGAAGTTATGAATTATCCACTTCTAAATTAATATTATCCTTAGAAATTTTTTTTTTATTCTTGATTATTTTATTTTGTAGTGAGAGTAGGCATTCTTATCTTTCTATTGTATTATCATAGTAGAGTTTGTTGAAATGAAGAGCACAATAACAGAATTATAAGAGCAAATAAGAGAGTTAATGCTTGCAATGCATCAATTCAATGTACCACCACAACAATCAACAAGATTAGCAAGAAATAAAGATATAGAGATGATTAGAGCTACTTCAAGCCATACCACTTTATTTATGATGGAACATTGTTCAAGCATCAAAGAACAAAAAATTAATTTGCCAAAGAAGTTTGATGGTACAAGATCTAAGTTTTGAAGATTTATCAATCAAAAATAATTGGTGATTGAACTTCAGCCTCAAAGTTATCCAACTCAAAGATCACAAGTCAGGTTTATTAGAATACTACTTTCAAGTTCTATTTTATCATGGTTTTCATCTTTTTTAAAATAATATGATCTAATATTATATAATTTAAAAGTATTTTTAATAGAATTTTGATCTATATATGAAAAACATAATAAAATTTGTATTGCAACCAACAAGATCTATATTTTGTAACAAGACAATCAATCAATCAATGACATTATATGCTTTACAATTTTGACAACTAATAACTGATATCAACTAGGATGATATTTCACTTATTAGCCAATTTTTCTATGGATTATAATATGAGGTATAGAAATTAATGTTCAATCTATTTGATCCTTGGACATTAAATCAAGCAATTGACTTTGTTGTAAAGTGTGATAATCAACTTTTTGAATTTCAATCTAAAAGTTGCATAAGGTAGCCTTAATGTTATTATAATTCAATTGTAACATCAATATCCTTTCAATATATATATTTAGAAGTAAAAGACAAATAAATTGATATGATATATTTTATATCTCTTAATAAACAAAAAAAGACTCGTCATTGTTAAAAAGGATTATACTTATATTGTGGAGAATCTAAATATAGTACTCAATATTATCTAAAAAAATGATATAATTACAAAATAAGGAGTCCAATTATCAGAGATGATAATATGTCAAGAACAAGTTTATATAGCTATAATAGAGACCATGCAACTAGAATCTTTTACAACTCCTAGTGAAGATCATATTCTTTCCTTAGAATCCATTTTTTGTTTTATAATAAATATGTATTTGGAACCTAAAAATTATAAAAATTTTGCCTTGTTAGATTTAAGAGCCTCATCATGTTTTTAGATAGAAAATTTGTTAAAAGCCATAGAATATCTTTAATATAAAAAACTAAATCTGTACATGTAGAAGTCATAGATGGCTATCCATTGTCTTTTGAAGATGTTACTCATAAAATCTTTCCTATAAATATAACAATAGATGGTCATAATAGTTACGTAAGCTTTAATATAATTAAATCTCCTTCTAATTCAATTATTTTAGATTTATTATGGCTAAAAAAATATAATCCTCAAATAGATTAGATTTCTTTTAGACTTTATTTTTTTCAAAGTATTAATAAGATTCTTACTAATCAAGCAAAAAGCCGTAAGTCTAGTATAATAAAACTTGTATTTGTATGTATAAAAGCTTTTATGCATGCAACAAAAGAAAAATCACCTTTTGCTATTTATATTATACCCATTCTTGATGGTGGAAAGACTTGAAATGGCATTCTAAGCTAATATTAAGTTTATCAAGATATTTTTAAAAAAAAGAATACAAATATCTTTATGGAGCATTGTCTATATAATTGTTCAATCAATCTCAAAGCAAGAATTCAACCTCTATTTGGACCAATATATAATTTATCACAAAATAAATTGCCTGATCTCAATGAATATATTGATAAGAACTTGGCTAAGAATTTCATGTGCCATTCAAAATCTCCAACAATAGCTCCTATCTTATTTGTAAAGAAAAAAGATGGATCATTGTAGATGTGTATAGATTATCAACGGGTCAATAAGATTACCATCAAGAATATATATCCTCTACCTTTGATATCTGGACTTTTTAATCAATTACATTAAGCTAAAATCTATATAAAAATAGATCTATGAAGAACATCCATATCAAAAAATGAGACAAATAGAAGATTGCATTTTAAACAAGATATAGACTCTTTAAATAAAACTTTATGCCTTTTGGACTTACGAATGTACCAGCTGCTTTTCAACATCTTATAAATGATATTTTTTGTGAATTCTTGGATAATTTTATTATCTGTTATTTAGAAAATATTTTAATCTATTCTAAGAATGTAAAAAAATATAAATTATATATTTGTCATGTGTTACAAAAATTTAGAGATATAAGATTATATACCAAGATAGAAAAATGTGTATTTCACATTATTCAAGTTGACTTCTTAAAATACATCATTTCAAATGATGGCCTCATGATGGATCCTAAAAATGTCTAAACAATCATAGACTTGAAGATTCCAAAGACAATAAGGAATGTGCAATGCTTTTTGAGATTTGCCAATTACTACCAAATCTTTATCAAGAATTTTTTAAAGTTATAATTCCACTTACATGCTTAACTTATAAAGACAAATTTGAGTGGAGTAAAGAAACAGAAGTATTCTTTGAAGTTTTAAAAATAATTTTTACTTTTGAACAATCTTATATTGTATCAATTTATTTAGAGCATTTTTTATGGAAATGGATGCATCAAACTTTGCCTTAAGTACGATATTATTGCAAATAGGAATAGATGACAAATTCCATCCAATAGCTTTCTATTCTAAAAAAAATTCAACAACAAAGATCAACTACAAAATCCATGATAAAGAACTGCTTGTGATTGTAGATTCTTTTTAAGAATGTCATCATTACTTAGAAGGCACTTCTAGTCTAATTATTGTATATATAAATTGCAAGAATCTTGAATATTTCATATCAATATGCATATTGAATTGTCGTCAAGTTCAATGGAACATGTCTTTGTCAAGATTCATGTTTATTATCACTTATTGGCTAAAAAAATAAGAAGGTTTATTTAATGGCTTTTCTAAATATTCTTATCTTACATCAAAAGAAGAAAACTTAGCTTTTAACCAACAAAGAATGATCCTCTTGGAGTTGTATGTGAACCAAAAATTTATTTTTTCATATTAGCTTAGCTTTAAAAATTTAGAATAAATTTAAAAAAATTAAAGATTTAGAAGGATAAATTAGAGAATTAATATAATTGATTAGTGAAAATAATAGTTGAAAAGGAAAATAAAAAAATAAAAAAAATAAAAAAATAAAAATAATAGAAAAATAATAGTCACTATTCCTATGTGAAGAGGTGGAATTAAGATTAGTGAGCAAAAAGAGGAAAAAGGAAGAATAAAAATATAGACCTTGAAATAATTATTGGATTAGAGAAGCTTCTGGATTATAGGTTTGATATGATGTGATGTATTTGTATTTTTATTTATATCTCTCTATGTTTTTATATATATTGGCTCTATTAGATTAAAAGGCAAGAGGATCCTATTTAGATTAGTAGCAAAATTGGATGGTAATATAGATCACGTGTGCTAAAATAAAATGAATAAGTGCTTGGTAAATTCTAGCATCAAATTTTGGATTGCTCAAGATCTTTATGAAGTTTGAGGGGTACCACTAGACAACGTTGTGAGCTTGTGGATGTGGTTGGTTAGGAGCACTCACTAGGTAGGTAGAGGCAACTTTCTTGAAGTTCGAAGATGCAGTATGGGATGTCGATTCCATGAAGGAGTGGAATTCAAGAGCAAATTTATTAGCAATTGATTAATGCGGATTATTGTGACGGCTTAGGAGAAGTGTGAGCCGCAAATACTACTTCTAAGAAAATTAGAAAAGTAGTTTGAAAATTATAAGAGTATTATTTTGGATCTAGTTTATTAAAAAATTGACTAAAGAATCAAGGAACTATCTAAATATGGTTTTTAAGCTAAAGCACGTGATCTAGCCAAGAAGCAAGGATAAAAAATAATAAAAAAATGGACATATGTGATTCAGGTGGTATAATTTTTAATGTGTCATCTTCAAGATCTCCGGCAAATACAGTGGCAATAATAGAATATGGAAGTATTCACAAAATTAGAGAGTAGTTATGAATGTGGAGAAATATTTATAATAAAGACTAGCAAAGAATATCTAACTAGAAGGAGAGTATCTGGAACCGAAAAAAAAAAAAAAAAAAAAAAAAAAAAATAGAGATAGTAGAGGAGAAGTTTGTGGCAGAGGAGTTTAGCTTTAAAGGAGGGGGACTCAAGCATTGAATGAGCAACTTAAGAAGTAAAAGAAAAATATATTAGAATTTCTTTGTGTTAGAAAGATTAATCCACCAAGTTACAAATACAATGAAGGTGGTGAGATCTTCTTATTTTAGAGCAATTTTATCTTTGAGCAATGAAATCAACATTGAGTGTTGATACAATTTTTGTCAAGAAAATCCAATCGAGTATGTCTTTAGACCCTCTTGTTCATGATATTAAAAATAATTTGTCTAAGTTTTATGATACTTCCAAGCTTAAGTTCAAGAACAATCTATTCTATTTCAAAAGATGCTTATATATTCGAAAAGATGAAGCACAACTACAAGCTCTTGAAACTTATCATAATTTTCCTACAACATAATATTTTGGATATAATAAGACTTTGAAAGTAATATCAAGAGATTTTTGGTGGTTTCAAATATAAAATGTTGTTAAAAAATTTATATAATTATACAACATTTGTTCAAGATAAAAAAATTCCTTATTATTGACCTTACAGACTTTTTCAACTATTATCTATACTAGAACAATCTTGCTCTTCTATTTTTATAGATTTTATCATGGATCTTTCAAATTTAAGTTTATATAATTTTATATTTGTGATTATAAATTATTTCACTAAGATGGCATATTTTATATTGTCTACAAAATCTATCACAGGTGAAGAAATAGCTAAATTCTTCTTTAACAATATCTATCGCTATTATGGATTATCAAAAGATATTATATCAAATAGAAGGATGCAATTTATATCAAGATTTTGGAAAATCCTTCTTAAAATATTAAAGGTGGATATGAAACTATCTTAAGTTTTTTATCCTCAAATTAATAGACAAATAGAATAAATAAATCAAATTTTGGAGCAATATTTAAGATATATCATTAACTATCATCAAGATGATTGGAAAACTCTTTTGCCATTAGCAAAATTTACTCATAATAATTTGATACATTCTTTTATTCAACAAATTTTATTTTTTATCAATTATGGTTATCATCTATAACTTGATACTTTTGACTTTTCAAAAGTTGATAATCGTATAGTAGAAGATTTGGTGAATCAATTTTTAAAGCTACATGCAATAATGAAGGTATAATTAAAGGAAGCTCAAGAACAATAAAAGATTAATGCAAATGTCTATCGTAAGAAACAACCTCAATTCCACATAGGCAATAAGATATGGTTACTTTATTGCAATATCAAGACTATTCATCCTTGTGATAAGCTGGATTATTATAGGCTTAGACCATTTCTAATTTATAAACAAATTAATCTAATTGCTTATCAATTACATCTACCAAAATCTATGAAAATGCATCCTATATTCTATATGTCATTGCTCAAATTATATAAAATAGTGGATAAACAAGAAAGAAAACAAATACCATTGTCTCCTATAGAAATGAACAACAATGAAGAATTTGAGGTGGAAAAGATTTTAGATTCAAAACGGCATCTAAATCAAATGGAATATCTTATACATTGACATAGATATGATATTAATGAATGTGCATAGAAACCATTTAAAAATCTAGCAAATGCATTAGGAAAAGTTAATATTATCTATTAAAATCAAGATGAAGAATTAAGAAAATCTTTGTCATAAAATAAAATAGGTTCAAGAGATGATTTATTCTATTTTATATTTAATAATTTAAAAAATCTTTGTCATAAAAAAGAGAATAATATTACAAATATAAGATTTATTCTAATAATTATTTAATTAATATGGATATATAGAAATAAATAAAAGTATATTAATTTGATAATATTTTAGAGAGAAGCTTTCTAAAAACTTCATAGATGTAATTTCACCTTTATACATGGCTATAGGTAATTGATAGGTTAAAAACTTGTCCAATAAGTTAATCACATGTTGCACATGTTGGTAGCTTGTGGAACAAGTTAAGTACCTAGTGCACATATAGAAAACTTATCTTATAAGTTTGATATGTGTCTTATAAATTAGACACTTGTTAAAGATCCTATATAATATCACCACATAGCTCTTAGATAGATAGTATATATGTCAAAGACACAAACTAAAATAGATGTATAAGTTAGTAAAAACTATGTCAAAAGAAAATAACAAGATAGAAATAAAGAAGTATGTATATTTAAGAAGAAATTGGAATGGCTATTGCCAAAGATTAGAAAATATATAAGACTGTTGAACTAGATTAGAAGTAAGAAAGAAGTTGACAAGAGTGAAGAAGGCTTCACTCTTGTCTCTATTTATACTATCTATCTAAAAGCTATGTGGCAGTAGTCTATAGGACCTCCAACACATATCTAATTTAAAAGACAAGTTTTCTACATGTGCGCCACGTACTTGACTTGTTCCGCAAGCTACCAATATGTGCGACACATGGCTAGCTTGTCCCACAAGCTACCAATATATACGACTCGTGGTTAGCTTGTTGACCAAATTTTTAACCTACCAATCACCTATAGACATGTATAAAGGTGATTCCACATCTATGAAGTTTCTTTCTAAGATATTATCAAATTAATTTATTTTACTTATTTCTATTAATTTATATTAACTAGATAATTATTGGAATAAATCTTATGTCCGTGATATTATCCCCTTTTCTAAAGACAAGTTCCACAAGGAGCGGTGATTACATATTGATGAAGTCCAAGATATGTCGAATTATGTATGCAGTGTATTCTAATCTTTGTTCCCTATCAAGGAAGTTGATAGGTCCTTTCAGCCATCGATAGTATCTAATACCAAGGCAAGAAGACCACCTTGTTATTTGATCATTGCTGAGGCCTTCATAACTTCTTTCAAAGAAAATATTTTGAACACTATCATGAGTAGTTCATACCTCTAAAAGTATGACCAAATATTGAGAGTCTCTTCTAAGGTCGTGATATCAAATACATTGTATTAATCCAAGAAAGGACATGTCGTTCTTGAAGGTCTTCATCTCTATTCCGTCGTCTTGAAGGTTTGTCTCGTCTAGTAAATCAATAAATGATGATTCTTGAGCTGAGTTTGTTGGTTGTTGATCCTCCATTTCTTTAGCATGTATAAATCCAAGGAAATAACAAATAATGATATAAGATAGGATGAAACTTCTATAGAATATGATTTTGATGGATATACATTGACTTTTATTGATGCATTTATTAGGTTCCTAGATAGCTCCCATGTGCATTCAATAATATCATATCTATGCTAATGCACAAAATATTCTAATTGATTTCAGTGCAGCCTTGAATCCAAAATCTCTTTGACCTCAAATTCTTCATTATTATCCACTTCTATAGGAGGAGGTGACATTTGTCTTCTTCTTTGTATATCCATTGTCTTATATGGCTTGAGTAGTGACATATACAATATAGGATGGATCTTTATAGATTTTGGTAGGTATAATCAATAAGCAACTGGATTATTTTATCTACAAATCAAAAAAGGTCCAAGCCTATGCTAATCCAGCTTGTTGCAAGGATGGATAGTCTTGATATTACAACAAAGTAACCATATCTTATTGTCCATGTGGAATTGAGGTTCTTCCTTGTGATAGATATTTGTATTGATTTTTGTCGTTCTTAAGCTTTTTTTAGTTGTACCTTCATTGTTGCATGTAGCTCTAGCAATCAATTTGCCAAATCTTCCACCGCAAGATTATCAGCTTTTGAAAAGTCAAAAGTATCAAATCATGGATGATAATCGTAATTTACAAAGAATGGAATTTATTGAATAGGCAAATATATCAAATTATTATAAATAAACTTTACCAATGGCAAAAGAATTGTCTAGTCATCTTGATGATAATTGATGGTATATTTCAAATATTGCTCCAAAATTTGATTTACTTGTTCTATTTGTCCATCAGCTTGAGGGTGGAAAGATGAAGATAGTTTTATATCCACCTTCAATATTTTAAAAAGGGTCCTCCAAAATCTTGATACAAATTGTGCTCCTCTATTTGATATAATATCCTTTGGTAATCCATGATAGCGATAGATATTATTAAAGAAGAATTTAGCTGTTTCTTTACTTCTAATAGATTTTGTAAATAATACAAAATATACCATCTTGTTAAAATGATCTACAATCACAAATATAGAATCATATGAACTTGACTTTGGAAGATCTATGTTAAAATCCATAGAAACAAAGGACGAAGGTTGTTTTGATATAAATAATGGTTGAAGAAGTTTGTAAGATTAGTAACAAGGAATTTTTGATGTTAAACAAATATTGCACAACTATACAAACTCTTTAACAGCCTTCCACATTTGAGGCTACCAAAAATCTCTTGATATTAGCTCCAAAGACTTATTATATCCAAAATGTCCTACTGTAGGAAGGTTGTGACAAGCTTCTAGAGCTTGTAGTCATATTACACCTTCTGGAATATATAGGCGTCTTTCAAAGTAGAATAGATCATTATTGACTTCAAACTTGGAAGTATCATGAGACTTAGATAAATTATTCTTAATCTCATGAACAAGAGGATCTGAAGGCATACTTGATTGGATTTATTTGACAAAAGTTGAATCAACAATCAATATTAATTTCATTGTTCAAAGATGAAATTACTTTGGCTTCAAGATGATCATTCTTTGTTGATCAAAAGCTGAATCTCCTTCTTTTGGTACAAGATAAGAACGTCTAGAATGGACATTATATAAATCTTATTGTTTTCGTGGTCAATAGGTAATAATAAACTCGAATCTTGACAAAGACATGCTCTAACAAGCTTGGTGATGATTCCACATGCACACAGACATGAAATATTTGAGGTTCTTGTGATCCGTATATACAATGTCGTGTTGAAGGAGAGAGCCCACTTCAAGAAATTGTTGGGATCTTGGTTACCTATTAAGTGAAGAAAAAGAGGACTAGTGAGGTATCTAAATTTATACCCTTGTGATTTCCCTCAAAATATCCTATTTATCAACCATTTTGTCCCTTCAACAATTCTTTGGTCAAATCCTTTTCACTTCCTAAAGATTCTTTCAAAGATTTTTTTGGAGATTCTTTCAAAAATTCTCTAGAAGATATCTCATCCAAATCCTTAGATAATTCTAAGATTCTCTTAAAGATTCTCTCAGAGATTCTTTATCAAAATTCTACGATTTCTTTGAAAATTTCTTCAAAGATTTTTTATCAAAATCCTAAGATTCTTTCAAAGATTCTCTCAAAGATTTTCTATCAAAATCCTTTTTATATCCTAAAATTTCTTTGGAGATTTCCTATCAAAATTCTAAGATTTTCTTAGAGATCCTCTCAAAGATTCTTTGTATAATTTAAAAGCCATAACCAAACTAAGTAAAAATCAAAAATAAATTTTTTTTATACCAACTCCCTTTAATTTATTTTACTAATCATTCTAACACACATCTAAACCTATAAACATATTACATACTGTAAGCAATTACAATATGACACCATAATCAATGATAATTTGACTCCACATCTCTTAAAGAATTCAAGAGCTTCATGTGCATTTAGTTCTCTACGATCTGCAATGATCTTTCCTACACATCCATAGTGACAAATAACATCTTCAAGCAAAAATCTGCAAATCCCTTCTGTAGATTTCTTCCTTAAAGCCCTGCCTTCCACTTGATTCGATAAATCTTCACGAGCCAAAACTAAATACCTCATTTGCCATAATTCCATTGGCATAATAACCAAATCCACAACCCATTTAAAATGAATGGTCAATAGATATGTTGGATGTAAACCATCTCGATGTCATATATTTGAATACATTTGACAAGTTATACAAGATTCTGCAAATGAAGTTACATCTCGATATATATTCTTCTACCAATACCATTCCTTCAATTTAACAAAAGTAGCCCAGATTCCTCTATACCCTATCTATAAACTATCATGAAATTTCTTGAGTAGTTTTTGTTGACTTTCTTTAATACCTACTACTCGTCATGGCATTCCAATGTTTGTTTTTGGCCTCTTTTATAGAAATCCTCCTTGTAATACGAACTTGTATGCCTTTTTTTCTAATTTGTCTAAATTTTTCAACCAACCAATTAGCATGCTTGGTTAATGTGCTCAAATAATGTCCAATATCCAATAAATCCCTTTTATAATTTTCTTCTAGAAATGACTTATTTTCCTTATTCAATTGTGAAACCAAATAAAACTTTGTACCCACATCATCAATATCCTCTATCATCTCATCTTCTCCATCATATCTTGCTCAAGACAATATATCTGCTACAAAATTGTCTTTTCTCGCAACATGCTCAAATTCTGGATTTAATGACTTGATATAAGTAATCCACCTCAACATTGTAATGTCTAGGGTTGTACAATTAGTAATCATTCCAAGTAAAGGCAAACAATCTGTTTCAACCACCACTATTGTACCAATTAAACAGTCCTTTTCAGCTTTCATAGCTAAAATAATTTCCCATAATTCCCTTTTCACATAAGAATATGCACGTTGGCATATATTCAAAATCTTAGCTCCAAATCGAACTACAAATCTATGCTCATTTGAATCATCTTGACCTACAGCCCATCCAATGGCAATTGGACTAGTATCCAGTGTAAGAATCAGTGGTCTATTACACTTATAATCAAATTTTTTCAATATTAGAGGTGATATTAATAATTTCTTCAACATTTGCATTGCTTTGATATGCTTTTCTTTCCATTTAAAATGATAACCTTTGCGTAATAATTCATACAATGGATCTGCTATATGAGCATAGTGAGGAATCCAAATGCAATAGAACATACATGCATCCAAAAACCTACGCACCTCTGTTAAAGAGTTGCAATCTTCTTTTATTCTTGCAATTGCATCAACCTTGGCTAGATCTAATTTTCTTCCATAAAATCCACATAAATGTCTAATAATTATAACTTCTTGTACTCCAAATGTAGATTTTATATCCGATAATGTAAGATGAATTCCCTCAAGTCGAGTCAATATCCTTTCACAATCTTATATATGATCAATAACATACTTGTGACACCCCCTCTTATCTAAAGTTTCATCCTTGTCATCTTCTTTACACCCTTTTATAGAAACATCATCTAGAAAAGGCATAGTCTTCTCAGGAATAAAATCCCTCAACACCTTGTTCATTCCGTTCATCATATGTGCAACTGAGTTAGTAGCACCTTGAGGAAGAGTACACATTCTAACTAATCTAAGTGGCGTTCTCATCATTGTCATGTCTCTATTCTCTTTTGCAAGTTTAAATTGGTCATAGCCTGAATACAAGTCACCCATTGAATAGATTGCCCTTCCTACGAATGCTTTAGCAAATTCATCTACTATCGGTTCAATTCCTGCATTCTTGATAGTCATTGCATTTACTCACTGCATATCTTGAATAAATCATAATGATCCATTTTTCTTAGACATTGTAAACCATCGGCTAGAATATGGTGCAAAAAAAGGCTCCAAAATCTTCAACTTCATCTTTTCTTGCAATAATTCCACCAAACTTGGCAAATGCACCCTTGGTATTAGAATTGGCCTCAAATTCCAAGGTACATGTAGTATAGTAAAAATAACCATTGGAATTACAATATTTGGATCCACACACCCAATTTCATGAAATTCAAAGGGAAATGATTTACCTTGTTTTGCTAGTATTTCTTTAAAGCATGCAATTTCCTCTAGTAACAAAGAACCGTCAGAATCAATCTTCAATTCTTCAAAAGTCTCTTCAGTAAACTTATGCCCAATATTTCTTGGATCCTTTAAGCTCTTTTCCCTTGATGCTTCTTCTGTCTGTTCTTTACAGTCTTTTGGCAAAGGTCCAGCAACGGGTTTCACCTTCTTATCTATTGTCTTATATTTTGTTTCAACCATAACTTTTGGTGTTTGAAAAGATTCAATCATATCATAAACTTCCTTTAAATGAATCTGTATAATTTTATCATCGTCACTTGATCCAATAGATGCAATCAATTCCAAAGGATCTTCTAATCCATTTTCTTCATAGATACCAATAACCTTTTCATCATCTTCTAATATTTTTAATCCATATAATTCCTTTTCAATAGCACATAATCTTTTTCTCTCATTTCTTTTTAAATCCTCAATCCTCTTATACATAACACTCCCATTCTTAAGAATGCTAATAAATCCTATATCAAAGGTACATATATCTTGCGAGAGTACCTTCCCTTCTGTACCTCCATAATCCCGCTGTCATGATGTAACATGACTATTAGGTGAAAGAGTGTGGAAATAGTATTTTATAAAAGATCTTAGTTCAAAATATTGTAGCAAATTATCTTAGAAAAATAGATAATAGTAAAAAGGGAGTAAAACTAATAAGTGTTAATGCTGCCCTTTTTACAAATGAGCTTCTATTTACTTTGTAGGGCCATAAGTAAGACAAAACAAAGTAGATTGGGAAATAAAATAATATAGGCATATATAAGAGGGAATTAAGAAGAGGTTTCAAAAAAACTTATCAAAAAAATCTCAAAATAGATATCCAGAAAGGACCGGTTACGAGCTGGGGTCGAAATCAAATCTTGAGGCACAAAACTACATGCCTATGGCAGATCCAAGAGGCTTTTGCAGATCACAGATTGGGATTAGGGAGTAGACTTGAAGAGTTTTGTGTAGGAGTTGGTTTCAAGTGATTTGAATAAGAATTTACTTTGCAATAGCTTTGCAAAATCAGGGTAGTTTTTGGCAACTTGGGATTTTGTGAAATAAAATAGGGTTGATGTTTTAGGCAATTTCAGAACTTTTGTAGCAGATCCACAATTGGAAATTTGTGGATTTATGGATATTGTTGTTGTTAATGTGTGCTATAAATTTGAGTTGAATCTAACTATTTAATTGTATGTAATTGAGGTTTAAGTGGATCAAGGTCTTGGAAATTAGGTTTTGTAGGTCAGTTAGGGTTTTTGAGATCTTGAGTAATTTGCTAGTTGGATTGAAGTAATTTTTGTTTGTATGGATAGTAGACTTATTTTCCTATACACATGAGTGATTTAAAACTAATTGAATAGTGAAGAAGGGAGAAATAAATCTTGGAAGATTAGCATCAAGGTTAGAGAAGGAGGTCGGCCAACACCAGAGAAGTTTTTAGGATTTTTCTTCCATTTGGTAAATTCGATTTTCTTCAAATTTGCTGTGCTTGTTGTTGACTAAGAGATTAAAAGGTGTACAATTTTTTAAGTAAGATCAACGATCTAATCAACAGATATTAAGATTCTAATTTTCTATAGGATTAATTTGAATTGATTAGAATTTGATTTAAGATTTGTTTAGGATTTGGTTTAGGATTTAGGATTTGTTTAAGGTTTGAATTAGGGTTTATTTAAGGTTTAGTTTAGGATTTGACTTAGGGTTTGACTTAGGATTTGATTTAGATCTTGACTTAGGATTTGATTTATGATTTGAATAGGGTTTGACCTAGGATTTGACTTAGGATTTGATTTTGGTTTTGACTAGGGTTTGGCTAGGATTTGATCAGAGTTTGATTTAGGGTTTGATTTAGGATTTGACTTAGGTTTTGACTAGGATTTGACTTAGGTTTTGACTAGAGTTTGACTTAGGATTTGACTTAGGTTTTGAACAAGGTTTGATTTAGGATTTTAAGATTTCTATTTTTAATATTTTTTAAATTTAATATTTTATATGTTATTTTTTATTATGATTAATATATGATTCATTTATTCTTCTTTTGTATTTGCTTTAAGATTGGATCAAAGTTTGATTAATATTGTTAAGATTTAATAGAAGTTGTTTAGGATTCTATTAGAATTATTAGGATTTTGTTGTTGTGTATTTCCTTTTTGTCTTCCATAGCCAGGTGCCCAGAGTATTCTCGAATAAATTTACACATATTATGACACCGCTTTATAGTAGTATTCTTCAGAAATCCGTAAATTCTTCAACAATTCTTGGCAATGGTTTCTCTCTCAATTTGTCTGGATTGCATTCATGATTTGGGGGAACAGTCAAAAATTATACTACCCTTCTTCCATCTTCACTGCGAATCCATGCATAAGCTGATCCATCATCAAGTACTTTTGTTTCCATTCGAGTTGCAATAATATACGGTTGTCCCAATATAAGAGGATAAGTTGTTACATCTTGAACAAAGAAATTTTGTTCTATTGCCACTTCACTAATCTGAATCTTCACATCCGTGCAAGCACCATACAATTCACCTCGTATATTATTAGCTGCCCTTATTATCCATCTATGCTCCATATCAATTGGCCACTTTTGTTTCATGTAGAGATCCTTAGATATAAGATTTATTTGTGAAGCGTGGTCAATCAAGGCAACAACTAGCTCATCTATATCTCCAATCTTTACTAATGCTTCTGTGGTTGTTCTAACCCAATGCTTTCGAGTATAATGACTCAAAATTTCTTTCTCCTTATCATTTGGATCATTAAAGCGTATTTTTTCATTGTAACTCCTTTTTTCACTTGTTGATTGTTTACAACAATTACCAATTTCATCTTCTTAATCTCACATATATGTGCATCAAAAGCATGATTTGATCCAGCTTCACCCATTAATTGCCTTTTTTGCTTAATGTTGTCAATAATGACATCATGGAATTCTTTTTTTGCAATACCCTATATTTTCTTCAAGATAAATTCAACTTTAGCATTGAGGACACGTTCTTCAAGCACCTTCTTTAAATCTGTTGCTGCTTCAATATCAGAGAGAAGTTTGTAAGCCGTTGACTTATTTTTTTTTCCTAAGTCCTTTGATTTTTCTTTTGAAGATATTGAAGTATCTTTTGTTGGTAATTCTTGTGATGCCATCTCACAAGCCTTATCTTTCCAGGTTTGCCTTTTTGAAGAGTTTTCTTTTCTTGTGTGATTAGAATCTTGTCTTCTCTTTTCTTCTATCAAGGCTTTATGTTGATTTTTAGCAATATAGGCATATACTAATAAAGCTTCTATAGGATCCTTCTAAGCCGTAGTTCCACAAATTATTGTAGCAGTTCTTAATAGAGCTTCTTGTGGCATCTTCTTCTTATGCATTGTGGAAATTATAGAAGATCAAATCCCACTTGGTTCAATATTTCCAGAAAATTTTTGCTTGCCATTGTCATCCATCTTAGTATATAATTTGAAATTTCCATTACCGCAATTCCATTTGCTGTTAAGTAATCCTTAATCAATGCTTTTATACCTTACTTACCAAAGTTGGTTTGGAGAATATCACCTGTACCTTTTAACGCCACCTTCCCATCTTTCCAAAAAATAATGTCTTGTTGGACCATTTCATTGAATTCACCACAATTCTTTCAAGAATGGGAATCATCATCACACCAGATGCATCTTTGCACATATCCTTGCTTAAAAGTGGATTTTGGATTCATTGCAGAAGTCTTCTTTTCAAGCCTTGCAAATTTAATTTGAAGATCCCACATCCCGCGTATAAGTTCTTCAATCCCCATGTCTTCTTTCTTTGACGTACTTGTTTAAGGTTGAACAATAGGTACCATTAACCGTGAAGTGGGCACTTGAATTTTAGGTACCTGCATTATTTTTTAGATACCAGCCCTGTCTTTCTTCCTTTTTTTTTTGCTAGCAACCCTACTACATCTTTGACTTTCTTCTAATTTGTTGTCAATCCTTCATGCTCTTTTTTATCTTCAAGAGAAATCTCCAACCTTTCTTGCAATTCTCCATCTGTTGATTGAAGAAATAATTCAATTTTATTTGGTTCTAAGGTTATCTTTTCTACTTTCGATAATTGAGAATACTATCTCTCAAACTCTTTTAATAATTTAGTAGCTTGTAATTTCTTGTTAGGATGCTCAATCCATTTCAAAAATGATTTCTTAGTGACTCAATCAAAGTTTTCTAAGAAATATTCATCTCTCAACGCATGAGAGACTCCCTCCCAAGAGCTTCCAAATCGCTCTGTAACTGATTTCACATGTTTTCTTATAATTGAGATTGAAGTAAGTTCAAATAATAAAATCATGTCTTTTTTTGAGACTCAATTTAATTCCATTTCTCGCATATAATACCTCAAATACTTAGATATGTCCTTCTCGTCAAACTGGTCAACCTTGTTAACCACTGCTTGCAGTGCTTTGATTGCCAAAGCCTCTTTACGATCCTTGCCCTGTTGATGTTGCATAATTAATATAAAGGCTTGAAATATATTTGTAATGTTTGGATCTAGATACATACCTTATCCACTAGAAGAAGTTCTTTTAAATGATCAACTTGAAGTTCCATCCAAAGCTCCATCAATAATTCCAAATTCTACCTTCTTGCTTTCTTGAGTCATTAATTTCAAAAATTGCAAACAAAAGCCAATACCTTCCACAAACAAAAGCCAATACCTTCAACTTTGATGACTCATATCTCTCTTGATATTTAATCAAAAGACATGAGAATTGTCTCTATGAATTTCTTATCTTGTCCACTACAAATCAACAAAAAATTGTACTTAAAATCCTCTTAAGTTTCCTCTACACACAAAAATATATATTGCCTTGTAAAAAAATCCTATGCCTTCCAAAAAAACTCTCTCCCTTCTCTCTCACGAGCCTTCCTTGTCATCTCCCTCCTAGTCTTCTTTATCCTCTTGGTCAAAAAGACCTCTTAGTCCATGTCTTTTTCACTTCTTCAACCTTTTTCTTTAGACTAATTTGAAGAAATTTCACTTTTCAAGATAAATTTCCATTCTATCTTCTTACTACTAATTTTCTATCAATCTTTTTTTTAATTTTAGTCCAAAATATATAAGTTTAGATCTAATAGAGAAGAAAATAAAGATAAAATAGATCTAAGATAAATAGAAGAAAATCTAATAAGTAAAAAGAAACAACTTAGATTAGATTAGAGATAAAAAAAAAAAAAAAAAGAGCTACATCCTATATTTTTTCATCCTTTCCTCTTTTAATCTTAATCTTTTTATTTTAATACATTCTTTTATGTCTTTCACACTATATTTTAATTTATAACACAACAATGGGACATGCAATGTTTTCTTTGGTTTGCCAACTTCTGTCGCATTTTCATCAAAAACTACTCACAAATTGCAGCCCCATTAATACGATTGATATCAAAGGACAATCTCGAGTAGAGTATCCAAGCACAAGAGGCTTTTCAAGAATTAAAGTCGGTGTTTATGACAGCTCCTATCTTGGTACATCTCAACTTTATAAAGGCCTTCTATTTGTAAATAGATGCTTCTGATTTTGCGCTAAGAGCTGTATTATCACAAATGGGGAAGGATGATAAATTTCATCTGGTTGCGTTCTACTCAAGGAAGTTTTTGGCAGTAGAAATCAATTATGAAATTCATGATAAGGAGCTGCTTGCGATAGTTGATTCTTTTCAACAGTGGCATCATTTATTAGAGGGTGTAGCACATCCAGTGACTGTATATACAGATCACAAGAATTTAGAATATTTCACGATAGCTTGAGTTTTGAATCAGTGCTGTCGTATTGTAACACATTCATATAGTGAAAAATATGAATAAGGATAAATTCTACTTAATACTTAGTTATCTTGGATTATTAGAAACTTAAGATACTGAAGAAAAGATTTATAGAAGCCTCTTAGATAAATTCTTGCTCTAATAGCTAAAGGATAAAAGTTAGTTATTAAAATTTTCTTCTAGATTGTAGAAACTAGTTCACGACTTTTAAAAAAACCATTAGTTAATAAAAATAGAATAAGAGAAGTAAAAAATTAGTATAATAGATACCAAGATTGAGTTGAGGATAGGATTAAGTTTAAAAACCATTAAAATAAGTTAGATCAATATCTGGTGTCGAGAAGTAAATATATCCATATATAGAAACCTAACTTAACTATCTTTTCTTTAAAATTTTATTAAGTTCTTTTTTTCTTTTCACCAACCTAAGTTTTTATATAGTTTAGGAAAAATTTCTCACTTTCTTTCTTTTTCTTTGGCTAAAATTTTACTTTATCTTTAATCTTAACTTTAACTTTGATTTAGCCTTGAAAACTTCTTTTATTTCTTTTATCTTTTTTCCAATCTTAGCTTTTAGTAGATTCAGGGTTATATTTGTAGATATAAGGAGTTTTGACTTTGAGGTTGAATTTAGGATTTTACTAAGGATAAATAGAGGTTTGGATGTCAATAGTTGGCTGCCATTAATAGTACTAACTTGGAGAATTAGACTATTAATTGTTGACTTGGACTTTGAAGACCTTGGCTGTGACTTCTTTGACGAGCTCGGTAGAGAAGAAGACGGGGTTTTTTAGCAAATCAAGGGAGGTATTCAGAGAGAGCTTCTTCTTGGCATGAGTTAAGGTGGTAGAAACGCATAATTTGGAGCTTAGATGAGAGAGATATGCTTGTTTGAACTTAGGCTACTAATATGACACCTACTATTACTTTTCTAGGTATAATAGGAGTTTTAAGATACTAGCAAGAAATCAAGAAGTTGGGTTAGAAACTAGACTTCAAGTTATACATTTTACATCCAAGAATTGATAGAAATGAGTCTAAAATGAGTGAGACATGGCTAGTTAAAACTTGTAAACTAAACTAGGATTTTGAAGAAGTTAGATAAATAGAAGGATTTGCTTTAAGCTAAAACTTGAGTTTCAAGATGAATTTGAAGCTCATTTTTTATGTACATATGACTTATTTTATAAAGAATCTATGTCTAAAATCTGATATCAATTGAGACTTTGATTAGGGAGTAATGGCAAATTTTGTTCTCAAGTGTCTAGGATTTTGACTTTTAAAAGTAGCTAATAAGGATTTGGTGATATCTAACAATCGGCAATGAATTCATAGCTCAAAATTTGCATGGTGAAGATCAAAAGTATGAATCATGTTTAACCAAATTTTGAGCTTATTTGAATGGCTAGATCTCAAATTATGAATTTTCAAGTTTCTAGTTGGAAATTAACTTTCAAAAGTACTTGTCAAGGATTTGGTGATATCTAACGATCGGCAATGAATTCATAGCTCAAAATTTATGTGACAAAGATCAAAGGTATGAATTATGAATTTTCAAAATTTGAGCTTATTTAAATAGCTAGATCTCAAATTATGAATTTTTAAAATTTGAGCTTATTTAAGTAGCTAAATCTCAAATTATGAATTTTCAAGTTTCTATTTGGGATTTGACTTTCAAAAGTAACTGCCAAGGGTTTGGTGATATCTAACGATCAGCAATGAAATCACGGCTCAAAATTTATGTAACAAAGATCAAAGGTATGAATTATGTTTTCTCAAATTTTGAGCTTATATAAATGGCTGGATCTCAAATTGTAAACTTTCAAGTTTCTGGTTTGGCTTTTATTTATAAAATTACTTGCTAATATTTTGATGATATTTAGTGATTGGTAATGAATTCACGGTTGAGAATTTTTGTGAAGATGACTAAAGAAGTAAACTCTATGCTTCCAAAGAGTGAACTTATTTAAACGGCTAGATTTTGATTTATAAATTCTCAAGCTTCTGGTTTGTTGATTTATTATACATATAGTTTGTGACTATAAAAGAGAAATTTAAGAAAGTTTGTGCATATTAGATCCAACTTGATTGTAAAGAGGGACCTTGCGTCTACTCGAAGCGGACTTTTGCCATGACACTGGGAGGTGATTGGATATGAGACAAGGTCGAAATTAGACCTTCAGCCACGTAAACGACCACCAAAGGCAAGAGTTTAGGACATTTGAAGATCGGCGACTAAGATTAAATATCCAGCTTGAAGGGGATTCCAAGGGCATTTAGTTTATTACCATAAGTTTTTGGAGGACTTAGCAATCGCTATTCAAAGTCAGGGTTTGTATTGGTGTTTTGAGTTTTATATAAGACAATGATGGCTTGCATTATTCAGCAATTTGTACAATCTGTGTAGCATCTACTATTCAAAATTTGGTATTGTCTAGATTGTTGGGTGTGCTAAGTGTATAAAAAAGTGTGTATTAATCTAGCAATGCAATCAGGAGATATTTGAGCTTTGATACAAAGGATTGTCAAAAGTTGGCAGTTTAGGGTTGGATAGGGTTTCTGTGATAACTAAAGATCCACTAAAATGGATCAATGTAAATTTTGGTATGGTCATAGAAGACTTATAGGTTGACCTACATACCAAGTTTGAGTTGAAGTTAATGGTGGAAGAAGGAGAAATCACCACTGGAGTTTCTGCATCAATCTTCAAGTTGGCGGCTGAGTGTCATCAGTGTGCTTTTTGGGCATTGTCTTGCAATCTATAGGTTGGATTGAGCTAAATTTTTCTAAGCATGTAAAAGGCTTATACCAACATTTGTATGCAAAATTTCACACTAAGTGGACAGTTGGATTAAAAATTATAGCTTGTCAAATCTCATTGATTTGGATTAGGGTTTACAAACAAAAATAAAAAATTGCTTAATTATAAAAGAAACAAGGAAATTGAGGTGTATATATAGTTGATGTTACTAAAAGGAGTGTTTTTAAACACTTTTGAATTGAACTTTGAATCATATTCTTTATATATGGATGAAACCTATTAAGGTTTTTTGATTATTTGCAAACACAACTTTACCTTCTATAACCAGGTGCTTGGTGCATTCCCAAATAAGACAATACGTAATACGACATAAATGGTGAACCCGATGTGAAAGTTTGGGGTAGAAGGTATTAGCATTTGTTTGTAGTTTTTGAAATTAATGGCTCAAGAAAACAAGCAGGTGGAATTTGGAATTATTGATGGAGCTTTGGATGGAACTTCAAGTTGATCATTTAAAAGAACTTCTTCTAGTGGATAAGGTATGTATCTAGATCCAAACATTACAAATATATTTCAAGCCTTTATATTAATTATGCAACATCAACAGGGCAAGGATCGTAAAGAGGCTTTGGTAATCAAAGCACTGTAAGCAGTGGTTAACAAGGTTGACCAGTTTGACAAGAAGGACATATCTAAGTATTTGAGGTATTATATGCGAGAAATGGAATTGAATTGAGTCTCAAAAAAAGACATGATTTTATTATTTGAACTTACTTCAATCTCAATTATAAGAAAACATGTGAAATCAGTTACAGAGCGATTTGGAAGCTCTTGGGAGGGATTCTCTCATGCGTTGAGAGATGAATATTTCTCAGAAAACTCTAATCGAGTCACTAAGAAATCATTTTTGAAATGGATTGAGCGTCCTAACAAGAAATTACAAGCTACTAAATTATTAAAAGAGTTTGAGAGATAGTATTCTCAATTATCGAAAGTAGAAAAGATAACCTTGGAACCAAATAAAATTGAATTATTTCTTCAATCAACAGATGGAGAATTGCAAGAAAGGTTGGAGATTTCTCTTGAAGATAAAAAAGAGCATGAAGGATTGACAACAAATTGGAAGAAAGTCAAGGATGTAGTAGGGTTGTTAGCAAAAAAAAAGGAGGAAAGACAGGGCTGGTATCAAAAAAATAATGCAGGTACCTAAAATTCAAGTGCTCACTCACGGTTAATGGTACCTATTGTTCAACCTTCAACAACTACATCAAAGAAAGAAGATATTGGAATTGGAGAACTTATATGCGGTATGCGAGATCTTCAAATTAAATTTACAAGGCTTGAAGAGAAGACTTCTGCAATGAATTCAAAATCCACTTTTAAACAAGGGTATGTGCAAAGATGCATCTGGTGTGATGATGATTCCCATTCTCAAAAGGATTGTGGTGAGTTCAATGAAATGGTCTAACAAGGCATTGTTTTTTGGAAAGATAGAAAGGTGGCGTTAAAGGATACAGGTGATATTCTCCAAACCACCTTTGATAAGTGAGGTATGAAAGCATTGATGAAGGATTATTTGGCAGCAAATGAGATTGCAATAATGGAAATTGCAAGTTATGGTACTAGGGTGGATGACAATGGCAAGCAAGAATTTTTTGGAAATATTGAACCAAATAGGATTTGGTCTTCTGCTATTTCCATAATGCATAAGAAGAAGATATCACGAGAAGCTCTATTAAGGATTGCTATAATAATTCGTGGAACTACGGTGTCATACTGCATTTACATGCAGTGTGTAAAAATATTATATATCTTGTATTTTATTGTTATTACATGTGTGAGTGCTAGAGATTATTTTAGAAGATATTATAAGAAGAGGATTTATTCTAGCCACTTAGTTAGTAAATTAAGATGGCTATTTGTTTTGTTCCTATCTTACTTATATCTTAGAATAGACTCTTTTGTAATTAGAAGAAAGATAAAGGTTGTTTTATCTTTCTTGTTGACTTTTGAGATAGAATGGACCTTGTAAGGGATAAGAAAGAAGAGCATGGGATGAATAGGGCCTGTCCAATAGGACTTGGCTGCCCATGTGGGCGTGTCAAAGTCTAATATGGAAGGAAAGGGGGATATACTCCTCTTGCTAGACCTAAGATTTGGACAGTTTTGAGTGGTGAATTTTGAAGAAAGATAGCTCCGAGGATATCAAAGCATTTGTGATGAAAATTGAGATATCTATTCTTTAAACTATAAAAAAACTAGAACCTACTCACTTGCTTGTATTGGAGTTGTGAGCAAAAAGTTATGCTTATTTTAGTAGAGTGAGGTCTGTTGCTATCGAAAAGTAACGGCAAAAACTTTGATCTACCACTGCAAGTTTGATTTCGAATCTTTCTTAGTGAAGTTTATAAAAAGTGTGATAAATTGTGCTAGCTTTCTATCAAGATTTCTCTTGTAGCATTTGGAGTTGGAAAAGAAAAGTTGTGAGCTTGAGAGTGAGAAAGGATCAGCTACCACCTGATGAAGAGAGGTAGAGGCTTTATTCACCCACCCAAGTTGGACAATCTCTTCAATCTTTTTGATATTTTAGATGCTTATAGTAGCTTGTGTAGGCTTTTCATGAAAACAAAAATCAATATATTTGGAGCTTTTATGAAAGTTTTATGAGGCATGAAGTGTCAAGAGGGCAAATTGATATTAGGGTTTGAAGAGTAGAATCAACTAGCTATAAAATCTGGAGTTTGAGAGGCATGTATGCAAAATTTTAGAAAAAGTTAGATGATGGAGTGAGCTTTTTAAAAAGCTATTGTATGCCTAATTTGGAGAAGGGAAGTAATCACAACAAAGGCTGAAATGAAGAAGAGATTTGCTGCCTTTGCATTTGCTGGGATATTTTAGTGCCTATTTCTTTTAGCGATAACTTTTAAATGGTAAGTCATCTATTTGTGAAATTTTGATATATTTTACAATAGATTATTAGCTCTCTATAGGCTATAAGCACGCTTGATTTGAACTTTGGATGGATTTTTAGTGATTTATTTAGTTTCAACTTATTGTATAACTTGTATTCCTCATATGCGGTTGTATTTTGAGGTATACTTGAGTACATATATACTTTGCTTATACTTAATATATAAGTATATATACTTATATTTATATCAAGTATTTATATAAGTATTTATATAAATATTTTATAAGTATTATAAATAATATTTATATAAGTATTTATACAAGTATTTGTATAAGTATTATAACAAGGATTATATACTATTTTATACAAGTATTTATATAAGTATTATACCAAGTATTATATAAGTATTTATATATATATATTATTCAAAGATTTATACTTTATAATTGTATAAATCTTGTACAAGTATAATTCAAGTATAATAAGAAAGCTTGAACGAATATTGTGCAAGTATAGAAGATACTTGCACGACTTTCTCTCATTTTTCGTACTAGTTCTAATAGCAGCTAGGAACCTAACATTTTTCCAAGGCAAATTCTCTCTACGTGACAATGGGTTGGAAGGATCCTGTAGAAGCTTTATTAATATATGCCTATTTTGCTAAAAATCAACATAAAGCCTTGATAGAAGAAAAGAGAAGATAAGATTCTAATGACACAAGAGAAGAGAACTCTTCAAAAAGGCAAACTTGGAGAGATAAGGCTTGTGAGATGGCATCACAAGAATTACCAACAAAAGATGCTTCAATATCTTCAAAAGAAAAATCAAAGGACTTAGGAAAAAAAAAAAAATCAACGGCTTACAAACTTCTCTCTGACATTGAAGCAGCAACAGATTTAAAGAAGGTGCTTGAAGAACGTGTCCTCAATGCTAAAGTTGAATTTACCTTGAAGGAAATATTGGGTATTGCAAAGAAAGAATTTCATGATGTCATTATTGACAACATTAAGCAAAAAAGGCAATTAATGGGTGAAGCTGGATCAAATCATGCTTTTGATGCACATATATGTGAGATTAAGAAGATAAAATTGGTAATTGTTGTAAACAATCAACAAGTGAAAAAAAGAGTTACAATAAAAAATACGCTTTAATGATCCAAATGATAAGGAGAAAGAAATTTTGAGTCATTATACTCGAAAGCATTGGGTTAGAACAACCACAGAAGCATTAGTAAAGATTGGAGATATAGATGAGCTAGTTGTTGCCTTGATTGACCACGCTTCACAAATAAATCTTATATCTAAGGATCTCTACATGAAACAAAAGTGGCCAATTGATATGGAGCATGGATGGATAATAAGGGTAGCTAATAATATACGAGGTGAATTGTATGGTGCTTGCACGGATGTGAAGATTCAGATTAGTGAAGTGGCAATAGAACAAAATTTCTTTGTTCAAGATGTAACAACTTATCCTCTTATATTGGAACAATCGTATATTATTGCAACTCGAATGGAAACAAAAGTACTTAATGATGGATCAGCTTATGCATGGATTCGTAGTGAAGATGGAAGAAGGGTAGTATAATTTTTGATTGTTCCCCCAAATCATGAATGCAATCCAGACAAATTGAGAGAGAAACCATTGCCAAGAATTGTTGAAGAATTTACAGATTTTTAAAGAGTACTACTATAAAGCAGTGTCGTAATATGTGTAAATTTATTCGAGAATACTCTGGGCATCTGGCTATGGAAGACAAAAAGGAAATACACAACAACAAAATCCTAATAACTCTAATAGAATCCTAAACAACTTTTATTAAATCTTAACAATATTAATCAAACTTTGATCCAATCTTAAAGCAAATACAAAAGAAGAATAAATGAATCATATATTAATCATAATAGAAAATAACATATAAAATATTAAATTTAAAAAATATTAAAAATAGAAATCTTAAAATCCTAAATCAAACCTTGTTCAAAACCTAAGTCAAATCCTAAGTCAAACTCTAGTCAAAACCTAAGTCAAATCCTAGTCAAAACCTAAGTCAAATCCTAAATCAAACCCTAAATCAAACTCTGATCAAATCCTAGCCAAACCCTAGTCAAAACCAAAATCAAATCCTAGTCAAAACCAAAGTCAAATCCTAAGTCAAATCCTAGGTCAAACCCTATTCAAATCATAAATCAAATCCTGAAATCGAGGTCTAAAAGTGGTCCCTAAGTCAAATCCTAAGTCAAGCGCAAACTAAATCTTAAACAAATCTGAAAATTTCAAACCTAAACCAAACCCTAAACAAATCCTAAACCCTAAATCGAATCCTAAACAAATCTTAAATCAAATTCTAATCAATTCAAATTAATCCTATAGAAAATTAGAATCTTAATATCTGTTGATTAGATCGTTGATCTTACTTAAAAAATTGTACACCTTTTAATCTCTTAGTCAACAACAAGTACAGCAAATTTGAAGAAAATCGAATTTACCAAATGGAAGAAAAATCCTAAAAACTTCTCTGGTGTTGGCCGACCTCCTTCTCTAACCTTGATGCTAATCTTCCAAGATTTATTTCTCCCTTCTTCACTATTCAATTAGTTTCAAATCACTCATGTGTATAGGAAAACAAGTCTACTATCCATATAAACAAAAATTACTTCAATCCAACTAGCAAATTACTCAAGATCTCAAAAACCCTAACTGACCTACAAAACCTAATTTCCAAGACCTTGATCCACTTAAACCTCAATTACATACAATTAAATAGTTAGATTCAACTCAAATTTATAGCACACATTAACAACAACAATATCCATAAATCCACAAATTTCCAATTGTGGATCTGCTACAAAAGTTCTGAAATTGCCTAAAACATCAACCCTATTTTGTTACTTAAAATCACAACTTGCCAAAAACTACCTGATTTTGCGAAGCTATTGCAAAAGTAAAATTCTTATTGAATCATGAAACCAACTCTGTACAAAAGCTCTTCAAGTCTGCTCCTAATCAATTTGTGATGCGCAAAGCCTCTGGATCTGCCGTGGCGTGTAGTTTTATTCTATTTGATTTCAATGCAATTTTGCGCCGGAGCTGATCTTTCTGGATATCTATTTTAGATTTTTGATAATTTTTTTAAAACCTCTTCTTAACTCCCTCTTATATATGCATGTATTAATTTATATTCCAATCTAATTTATTTTATCTTACTTATGGTCTTACAAAATAAATAGAAGCTTATTTGTAAAAAAGGCAGCATTAACACTCATTAGTTTTACTCCTTTTTTAATATTATCTATTTTTCTAAGAAAATTTGCTACAATATTTTGAACTAAGATCTTCTATAAATACTATTTCCTCTTTAGCTAATAGTCATGTTACGTCGTGGCGGCGGGATTATGGAGATGCGAGAGGGAAGAGTCTCTCATGAAGATATATGTACGCTTTTGATATAGGATTTATTAGCGTTGAGAATGGGGTATTATGTATATATAAGAGTTGAGAGTTTAAAAGAAAGAATGAGAAAAAGAATATGTGCTGTTGAAAGGAATGATGGAGATTAAAAATATTAGAAGATGATGAAAAGATTATTGGTATCTATATGAAGAAAATGGATTAGAAGTCCTTTTGGAATTGATTGCATCTGATACTGGATCAGTGACAATGATAAAAGTTATCTGATTCATTCAAAGGAAGTTTATGATATGATTGAATCTTTTGCAAATCTCAAGATTATGGTTGAAATGAAAATGAATAGATAAGAAGGTGAAAGCCGTTGCTAGAATGCCAAAGTATGAAAACGAATAGGAAAAACATCGAGGAAAAGAGCTTAAAGGATCCAAGAAATATTGGGCATAAGTTTACTGAAGAGACTTTTGAAGAATTGAAGATTGATTCTGACGGTTCTTTGTTACTAGAGGAAATTGCATGCTTTAAAGAAATACTAGCAAAACAAGGTAAATCATTTCCCTTTGAATTTCATGAAATTGGATGTGTGGATCCAAATATTCTAACTCCAATGGTTATTTTTACTATACTACATGTACCTTGGAATTTGAGGCCAATTCTAATACCAAAGGTGCATTTGCCAAGTTTGGTGGAATTATTGAAAGAAAAGATGAAGTTGAAGATTTTGGAGCCTTCTTTTGCACCATATTCTAGTCAATGGTTTACAATGTCTAAGAAAAATGGATCATTACGATTTATTCAAGATATAGAGTGAATAAATGCAATGACTATCAAAAATACAGGAATTGAACCGATAATAGATGAATTTGCTAAAGCATTCGTAGGAAGGGCAATCTATTCAATGGGTGACTTGTATTCAGGCTATGACCAATTTAAACTTGCAAAAGAGAATAGAGACATGACAATGATGAGAACGCCACTTAGATTAGTTAGAATGTGTACTCTTCCTCAAGGTGCTACTAACTCAGTTGCACATATGATGAACGGAATGAACAAGGTGTTGAGGGATTTTATTCCTGAGAAGACTATACCTTTTCTAGATGATGTTTCTATAAAAGGGTGTAAAGAAGATGACAAGGATGAAACTTTAGATAAGAGGGGGTGTCACAAGTATGTTATTGATCATATATAAGATTGTGAAAGGATATTGACTCGACTTGAGGGAATTCATCTTACATTATCGGATATAAAATCTACATTTGGAGTACAAGAAGTTATAATTATTAGACATTTATGTGGATTTTATGGAAGAAAATTAGATCTAGCCAAGGTTGATGCAATTGCAAGAATAAAAGAAGATTGCAACTCTTTAACAGAGGTGCGTAGGTTTTTGGATGCATGTATGTTCTATTGCATTTGGATTCCTCACTATGCTCATATAGCAGATCCATTGTATGAATTATTACGCAAAGGTTATCATTTTAAATGGAAAGAAAAGCATATCAAAGCAATGCAAATGTTGAAGAAATTATTAATATCACCTCTAATATTGAAAAAATTTGATTATAAGTGTAATAGACCACTGATTCTTACACTGGATACTAGTCCAATTGCCATTGGATGGGCTGTAGGTCAAGATGATTCAAATGAGCATAGATTTGTAGTTCGATTTGGAGCTAAGATTTTGAATATATGCCAACGTGCATATTCTTATGTGAAAAGGGAATTATGGGAAATTATTTTAGCTATGAAAGCTGAAAAGGACTGTTTAATTGGTACAATAGTGGTGGTTGAAACAGATTGTTTGCCTTTACTTGGAATGATTACTAATTGTACAACCCTAGACATTACAATGTTGAGGTGGATTACTTATATCAAGTCATTAAATCCAGAATTTGAGCATGTTGCGAGAAAAGACAATTTTGTAGCAGATATATTGTCTTGAGCAAGATATGATGGAGAAGATGAGATGATAGAGGATATTGATGATGTGGGTACAAAGTTTTATTTGGTTTCACAATTGAATAAGGAAAATAAGTCATTTCTAGAAGAAAATTATAAAAGGGATTTATTGGATATTGGACATTATTTGAGCACATTAACCAAGCATGCTAATTGGTTGGTTGAAAAATTTAGACAAATTAGAAAAAAAGGCATACAAGTTCGTATTACAAGGAGGATTTCTATAAAAGAGGCCAAAAACAAACATTGGAATGCCATGACGAGTAGTAGGTATTAAAGAAAGTCAACAAAAACTACTCAAGAAATTTCATGATAGTTTATAGATAGGGTATAGAGGAATCTGGGCTACTTTTGTTAAATTGAAGGAATGGTATTGGTAGAAGAATATATATCGAGATGTAACTTCATTTGCAGAATCTTGTATAACTTGTCAAATGTATTCAAATATATGACATCGAGATGGTTTACATCCAACATATCTATTGACCATTCATTTTAAATGGGTTGTGGATTTGGTTATTATGCCAATGGAATTATGGCAAATGAGATATTTAGTTTTGGCTCGTGAAGATTTATCGAATCAAGTGGAAGGCAGGGCTTTAAGGAAGAAATCTACAGAAGGGATTTGCAAATTTTTGCTTGAAGATGTTATTTGTCGCTATGGATGTGTAGGAAAGATCATTGCAGATCGTAGAGAACTAAATGCACATGAAGCTCTTGAATTCTTTAAGAGATGTGGAGTCAAATTATCATTGATTATGGTGTCATATTGTAATTGCTTACAGTATGTAATATGTTTATAGATTTAGATGTGTGTTAGAATGATTAGTAAAATAAATTAAAGAGAGTTGGTATAAAAAAAATTTATTTTTGATTTTTACTTAGTTTATTTATGGCTTTTAAATTATATAGAATTAAAATATTTAATATAAAACCTTGAGAGGCAATTGGGGTCTAAAGAAGAAGAATTAAATTATTAATAGGCCTATTTGAAAGGATGAAGATAAAGTGAGGATGAATGAAGACAAGGGATGAAGTTCTTCATTTTTATTAGTCAATGGTCATGCCCAATAGGCTGTGAGGAGGCTGCCTGCAACAAGAACAAGAGTTTTGGTAACTTCAAGCAGGCCATTTGGAAAAAAAAAGACTAGGGTTAAAAAGCTTATTTTTTGGACTACAATTTTGGTGTAAAAAATGAGAGATTTGAAGTTTTTATAAGGGAGAAGTAGGTGCTTGAAATTAGGGTGTACAAATTGTACCTACTGTCACTCTTTTGAGGATTGGAGGAGTTGTATGAGAGCTTTTGGAGATCACAAGGTGCAGCTAGAGAGGTGATTTCAAGTTCTACACTTAATATGGAAGAATTTCTACAATACAATTTTTAAAGAAGGAATTATTGGGAGTCAAAGACAGCAGATTGAATTCCAAGGCAATAAGTAGGCTATTTTATTCATAGTGATGGGTTTTGCCATATCTTGAGTTTCTGGATGAATTTTTGTCTAATAATTTGCAAGAAGGTGAATCTTTGTGCTAAGAAGCTATACATCAAAGTTTCATAGCATTTGGACATTGGATTTATGAGATATAAAGAATTTAATATATGGATATTTGTAAACAAGGGTTTAAAGCTACTGTTAGGATTTTTACAATATCTAAAGATCAATAAAGAATCAACAGTTGAAATAGTTTCAGTAGTAGAATAATGGTCTCTAAAACCTTAGGTTAAGGATTCGAATCTCTTTTCTCCTGATAACACCAGCCAAAATTTGGTGGAGGTAGCTATCAATCATCAAAATTATTGATTCATTTTAGAAATTGTTGCGAAGCGATAGACTTGATTTGCTAGAGCTATGTAATATATATTATTTTTATTAATGCTCACACATGCATAACTTGCAGCCCACACATGATTTGTTGTACTAGTTGTTAAAAGCACATCAGTACTTCATGTGAAGTTTTAGCGGATTTGAACGGTTAGATTAAGAGTTATAGATTAATGAAGTTCGGGAAAAATTCCTCTTCTACGGGTGAATGAGGATTTAGAGTATTTTGATATAGTTGAGTATTTTTGTAAAATAAGACTTATGTATTGGATGTAATAGCCCTAAAAGAAAAACTTTTATAAAATTTTGAGGGTTTTATTATTTTGGATCTTGATTGAGTATTTAGTTGCAGCCAGAAGCCCGGCGCTTTCTTGAGGCAGATTTTCTCCACCACGACAACAGCTTATAATCCAGAGGAGAATGCAAAGAGTGAATGTGGACACCCACCAATTGTAAAAGCCTTAGTCAAAGCCTATAATGGAAGAGTGAGAGAATGGCCTTGACTTCTATCTTATGTATTATGGGCTGATCGAACATCACATAGTTCGGTGACAGGATATATGCCAGTGGAACTGATGACAGGTCAAAAACCTATTATGCCAATTGAAAAACATGTGCGAATTTGGAGTATGCTACCTTGGGAAGAGGGATTAATTAGAGAAGAATTGTTGGCTATTAGAATTTGGCAACTTGAACAAAGATCGAAAGATGTCGAATCGGCATTGAAAAGATTACAAAGGGCAAGGCTAAGAAACAAGGCTCGGTTTGATAAACAACATTGGTTGAGGCTTAAAGCAATTGAAGAAGGTGATTGGATACTTGTTTATGACAATAGTTTAGATAACCAGCATAGTATCTTAAAAAAGTTTTCAAAACGTTGGTTTGGGCCGTATGTAGTAATAACAGTTTATGATAATGTCACATATTCATTGAAAGAATTAGATTGTACAAGGTTGATGATACCTATTACTGGAAAGCGAGTTAAGGTTTTCAAAAGACGAGATGGAGAAATAAATGTGGAGGATCATATTGAAGACATCCATGACTTTGAAGAAGATAATTATATGGAAATAGATGATGAACATGATGAAGAAGAACTTAATATGAGAAATGAAGAAATGGTATGATGCCAATTATGACATATGCTTCATTGGCACATATCGGAGAATGCGCAGGTTCAGAGAGGGTGGATGTCATATTGTAACACGTTTATATAGTGAAAAGTATGAATAAGGATAAATTCTATTTAATATTTAGTTATTTTAGGTTATTAGAAACTTAAGGTACTTAAAAAAAGATTTATAGAAGCCTCTTAGATTAATTCTTGCTCTAATAGCTAAAAGATAAAAGTTAGTTATTAAAATTTTCTTCTAGGTTGTAGAAACCAATTCATGGCTTTTAAAAAAACCATAAGTTAATAAAAATAGGATAAGAGAAGTAAAAAGTTAGTA
>JAWRVF010001337.1:0-43837 GCA_036785485.1 Physcomitrellopsis africana
ATTTGAACCATTGGGTTTGCGGGGGGTGATTGGGGCCGGAATGAAGTGTTGGTGTGCGGGGGGAGTGGACGAGAATGCGGGCGGTGATATGACCGGGCACGATCGGGGGGCTGACCTGCCCCTCGGGCTTTCTGACACCCAAAGGTAGACGGAGTTGCCTCATGAGCCCCCTACTGATTTTCATTTTCTTTTTCTTTTTTCTTTTTTCTTTTCTGATTGTTGTTGTGTGTCTGTTCATTTCTTTGCTGGATTTTGTTTGCATGCAAGTTTGTGGATTGCTTTGCTTCCCCGGGTTCCGCTTCGGTTGTTTCCGTCGCTCGTGCGTTTCCTTGCTTCCTTGCATTTTTACTTCCTTGGCATTCTGGATTTGGGATCCTACATTTTTCAAGTTCCGGGTTTCCAAATTCTGGTTTGTTGTGGAGGGGGTGGGGAGCTTGTCTTGCAACACTGTGTGGCGCCCGGATCATGGTGATGAGTGAGTGCAATCCCGGAGGGTTGCCAGGAGCCAGGGATCTGCACTGGGACCTGAAATCCTGCACCTCCACAGCCCCTCTCCCATTGTGCTGTCATGCTCCCCCTCCCCCTAAGCAACCCTGCACACTGGCCCCCTCCCTGCCAAGTATGGTAGTATGGTAGAGGGTTCTGAGTGGAGGTTCTGATAAGGAACTAAACAACATGTGGCATGGGGGAAGGACCTAAACAAACATCCAGCCTGCCATCCACCCACACACACACACATGTGTATGTGAACAATCAGGCATCCAAGCAAAAGGCAAGATCACAATTACAACAGCAGCAGCAGCAGCAGCAAGGGGAAATAGCAATGCCTTTCCTCTTATTTGTTGTTGTAAATGGATATTGTTATTGCAGTTACTGTTTTCTGGTTATCCTTTGGTTTGTGTTTCCAAGTTTTTTATTTAGTTTGGCTTTTTTTTTTTTTTTTTTTTTTTTTTTAAGTGTACCTTTATTAAGTGAGACTTTATTTTTTTGTATATGGTGAATGTTTTATTTTTTTATGGTTTTTATGGCATTTTTTTTTTTTTTTTTTTTTTTTTTTTTTTGTTTTGTTTTGTCCCTTTTTAGTAGTGTTTGTTGATGCAAGGATTTAAATTTTGATGTTGCTAAAATGTGCTGTAGGGTATTGATGTTTGTTGGATATTTTTACATGGAATCTTGGAGTGAGTAAATTTTTGTACTCTGATGATATTGTTTTGGGGATGGGTGTATTGTATTTTATTTTTTATTTTTTTAAAATTTTACTAATCATTTATGTATATTTTGTATCATGTATTTGTCTTGGAATGAACAACTGAATCTTGACTGTGTGGACTTGTTAAAATTTAGTCAATTTGAACAGAGAGTGAATATAGATAATAAAATGGTGCTTGGATGTTTACATTGTTTTAACTTTTGAGAAGTAAACAAATGGATTTGGTTATCAGCCATGAACTAAGTGTTTTTAATTGGGAACATTCCCAAGCTGAATAATCTGCAAATTTAACTTACAAATGACAATATCTCCAGTTGTAACCTAAATCAGGAGACAACATCTGCAAACAAATGTTGGGTTTAGCAAACCTTGTTTTGTGACTTATTATGGTTAAGTTGTATACAGCCAAGTACCTTCAGGCATCTGAGTCTGTGCACCAATTCCCATCTTTGGTTGCAAAACCCACACTTGGCACCTGGTACTTGCCTTCCAACCTGTTTATTCTGCAAATTTATTAGAGTTACCTCTTCTTAATGTATTTGTAATTCATACTAGAAGAACTTGGGTGCATGGGCTGATAGTTTTACCCCAAACTTCCACAATTTGGCAGAACAAGTATCCAGCTCGCACTTTGACCTTTTTACTTCATCCGTCCAACATCCATGCATGTTGATAGAGATGCATGCCAGGTAACTATGTCAAATTTTTTGGGCAGCTCAATGACAGGCAACCAATTGTTAGACTTCCTGAAAATATTGGCAGCAGGGGTTCAGGGTTAAAGGTTTAGGGTTTCAAAAAATGAAAAATCATTTTTGGACAATTAGACAGAATTTAGGAAAATGTTTTGGTAGGGGGACTATTTGAATTTTCTGTTCATTCATCCAGTACCAGGTACCAGCTGTTTACCTATTCCAGTACCAGCTGAACCTTCAGAACCTGAGTAGATTTTCCAGGAATACCGCCATTTTTTAGAAGTAGATTATCCGCCATTTGCGCAACAGGCTCTTCGTTGCCTCTGCTGTGGGCTTCTGCGTGCTCAATCATGCTATATACTTATAACTTCCTCTTCGTATCATCAACATTTTTGTGTCAATTCAATTATATTATTGTCTGGTACTTCATTTTGGTCCCATTTTCAGACCTGCTCTGGTTTGGGCATTTGTTCGCAGATGATCATAATTTTACAAAGAAATACCTGGTACCCATTGTTGATCAGTGGCTTGAAGGCTGTCACACATTACGCAAACGTTCTTTGAGTTGCAAAAGCCCGTGGATTTCGGACAAAGTACAACGGAAATCAATCCTGTTCCAATTGTTTACATCAAAAAACGGTATAGTGCATTATTCACTCGCTTATTTCACGACACAGGAGTTCCAGCATTGGATTTTAATCGCGCCTGGAGGACGCTTTGTTCACCGATTGCTTA
Organism: Physcomitrellopsis africana; assembly: GCA_036785485.1. Taxonomy (NCBI): domain Eukaryota; kingdom Viridiplantae; phylum Streptophyta; class Bryopsida; order Funariales; family Funariaceae; genus Physcomitrellopsis; species Physcomitrellopsis africana. The sequence goes on from JAWRVF010001337.1 coordinate 2,638, forward strand.
CGCGATCTCCGGAAGGTAAGTATCGTATGCGGCTGCGATGTAATCGCTGTAAAAATTGTAGTTTTCATTGTAAGATCGGCTCATTTTTACATTTAATTTTGGAACAGAAGGGGGTGTACCCCTTTGCTGATAAATGAGGTCGAATATAATTCAGAAAAAGATCACCTCATTGAGCGTTTGTGTACCTCATTCGCGGTTGCCCACCTTTGGCACTGTGTGAGGATGATTTTCGATACTGCTTTTCATGATAAAGTATTCGCAAGCAGCTCACACATAAAGCTGAAACTCCCACACATACATAGCCGAGGGGTTTCAGCAGGGGTTTTCGTATGTCTTTGAGGGATAGTGCTCTCCACAGGCACAGCTACTAGTCTCTTTCGACAATGATGCGAACTTAAGTTCATATTTACAACATTAAAGTTTGATGGACCACTGAATAGGGCTGGGCTTCTTCCTTAGAGTCTATGGTTATTGACGCGTCCAGGAGAACAAGTTACAGGTCATACATATATTAGCATTTTTGTGTCCTGCTTGTGCATTGGAGGAATCTTGAGGTGATCACTGAATAGGTTTAGGGTTTAAGGTTTAGGGTTTTGAGGTCGACAGGAAGATCATAAGCGTACAATTAGAACGAATTGGATAGTTTGTGGAAAGATTGCAACAGATCCGGGTAGCGAGACCCTTGCAAGCGCATTGGAAGTAGGGGTGGTGTTCATTTGGTGTCTCTGTGTGAAGTTTGCCATGTTTTGACTGAAGATGGCTGAAGAGGCCACTATGGCGGTATTAGAAGAAAAGGAGGTTCAATGCGACGTGCCCACAGAGCAACCCAGTGTCAAATTGAACCGGCGCATGCTGAAGAAGAAAAAGCAGCTTCTAGCCCAAGGGAAGGGCACTAAGAGCGAGTATTTTGACGTGTATGGTGCTGACGCGAAGGCCGAAGTGGTGTTGCAACCTCCAGGGCCGAATTTGAGGTTAACTTTCCAGGACTTGCAAGGGTTGGTGCGGTGGGTGCTCGCAGACGGCGAGAGTCCCAAGTGGGTATCGTTAAAGAATAAGCCGCTTGTGACGAAAGTTGTGATGCTACTTATGCCGGGATTAGACGCGGCGCTTTACATGGAGCATCCCGCACTCTTCAAAAGCCTCTCTCAGTGTTGTGGGGTTCCTCGAGCAGCCGTTGGGGTCAGTCCCATGGCGACTTCAGCACAAACAGTTGAGGCCCTCCTCAGTTGTTCGAAACCGCGAGTGAAGAACCTGAAGAGGGCACATCCTGAGGGTCCAAGCTCAGACAGTGAGGGGGAAAAGCCGGTGCAGAGCGTTATAACGGCAGTTGAAGATGAGAGGCGTGGAGAGGATGGATTGATGCGGAGGCTGGAGAATGAAAACCCCAAAGGACACAATGTAAGTATTAACGATCAGCCGCCTTTTCCTGCTTCTTATTACACTCTGACGGCTCGACAGATGCACGAAAATGGATACCCTAAGGTTGCGGAAGGGGAGGACGTTCAACCAGGTTTTGTTAGAACCCTGCTTGCCGCAGCAAATGTGACGCCCTTGGATATGGTCGCTGTCGATTGTGAGATGTGTTGCACATGTGAAGGGTTGGAGCTCACCAGAGTATCACTTGTGAGCTCGCAAGGAACTGTTTTGCTGGATAAGCTCGTAAAGCCAGGAAATTCTATCACTAATTACAACACACAGTACAGTGGAATTACAGCTGCCATGTTGGCTGATGTTACGACGACTTTGACAGATGTGCAAGAAGAGATTTTGAAGCTGGTTCACGCTGAGACGATATTGGTTGGACATTCTGTTGAGAATGATTTGATTGCGCTGAAGATTTTGCATCCCCTTGTTATTGATACGGCGTTGCTGTATCATCATCCCTCAAGAGGGCTCACGCGCAAGCCTGCTCTGAGAATGTTAACTGGGCGATACTTGAAACGGAGAATACAGAGTGACAAAGGAGGCCATGACAGTGTGGAAGACGCGCGGGCGGCAATGGATTTGACTCTTCTGAAGATCAGCAAGGGTCCTGGATTTGGGAAAAGGTTGAAGCCCAACTTCGAGAGTCTAATCGAAGTCCTGGGACGTCACGGTTGTCGCACCTCATTAATAGACAGGCGGCCCATCCTGCACCAGTACGCCGTAGGGTCATGCAATGCAATCATCGCAAATTCAGACGAGGAGGTTTGTTTTAAAGCGGTGAAAGAAGTCAAGAAAACTGCTGTGGACTTTGTTTGGGCTCAGTTCACGGACTTAAATGCGTACTACGAGGACCAAGCGCGAGCCACGGAGGACTGGTCTACTCGCATGGCTGAAATGGCTGCCATTATGACCTGCAAGCAGGAAGCAGGGTCAGCTGGTATATCGCTACCCGAAGGTTTGCGAACAATCTTGGCTAGATTGGGTGACCGCTTCAACAAATTCTACGACGCATTAGAACCTAACACCTTGCTCATAGTAGCAACTGGCCATGGCGATACTAGCAGTGTTCGGCGTCTGCAGGAGCTCAAGTGGAAAAGGCAAGGCAGCTTACAGAAATGGAGTAAGTGCAACGAAGACGTTCTGGAAGAATTTGCTGCTCGAGCAGAGACTACTCTCGTCTTCACATGTATCAAGTAGTCTTCTTCTCTGTGCTGCTTATTTCTTGGTGGAGCTACTCGTGTTTGTGAGAAATGCGGACCAGTAGCGTCTGGGTGAAGTTTTCTAAGATTTTTGAGTTGTGTCTATGCTCTGAAGATGATCGTGGAAGAAACTAAGCATGCAGGATGCAGATAACAATGCAGGCAGGTTTACTCTATCACTAGCATTTTTTGAATATTTTAATGTTTTTGAGGGCTAAGGTTATGATAGATTGGAAATTTTGACATTTCCATTCGTCTATGACGATTCAGATTGGCAGAGTTACAGCAATTAGTGATGATTTGGCAAGCTGCTATTGTTTGGCTTAGGTTCGGTAGGTTGGACCTTAGTGTACAATATCATCAAATTATGTAGTGGATATCTAAATTCCTTCATTATTTTTCTGGTAATTCAGTGGAAAAGCTATTTAGAGTGCATATCTCTAGTTTTATGCCAATGATGCCTTTTTTTGTTTTTCTGCATTGGTTGTCCTCATGCTTTGATTAGCCATCTTAGAGAGTGAAGTTTGATTTGAATAACTAGCAGTTGATGGGAATCCTTACAGACAAGGACAGTCATATGGGTCAGCCAGTGTAAGCTTGCAGAGAGTGTGTTTGTAAATGTGGACGTTATTCAGGCCTCTTTGACGATTAATAGTAAAGTCTGCAGTTTTGTCCTAAGCTTGATGTATAGGATTGGCAGAGAAGTTTTCTTTACTCAAATAATTGTTCTGATTAGCGAGATTTGGAAATATTATTTAGCGAGGGGTGATGAACGGCATCAATCAACCTGTCAGCAGTTAGTGCTTAACTGCAAGAGCTATTATAATTTATATCAAGATCTGGAAGTTGTGGGGCATCGTACAGTAAAAGTATTGCATTGCAATGCAATGTATCATAACATTCAGTAACCTACACCGTCCTCGCTAAGGGTTTAAAAGCGAGACCCGCTATTTCAGACTGAAGATACTGCAGTACAGACCTTGCAGCTCCTCATGGAAAGTTGTGTTAGTTGAGGATCGTTAAAAGTAGTAGTCACTCATAGCAGGGACAAGAAGTGTCAAGCTTTCAAAATAGACGTTGTGAACACAGTTAATGAAACTAGCATGATTGAATGTAGCTCGCCATTCCTTGCCAGAGCTTGGCGGATGGGCAGATTAGCACCATCTTGAGATACATGACACTTGAAGACAACAGGAGCCAATTTGCTCATTATTTTTGGTGTATAAAAAAGTATGAATATATATTCATAATTTTCAACATTTGACCTTGACTATCGATGTGATGGGCTTGGAACCAACCGCAATTTCCTCACTAATGGGAGATATGAATTGTGTACTTCATTGGTTTCGAATTTGTTGTTCCTCCTCCCAATAAACAGCTGACGAGTCCAATGTCCTTGCAGCTCCCTCGTGGACCTTAGCAGTATCGGTCGAACAGGATGAGATTCTGACAATAAATTGTCGTTATGAGAAGGCTGGAGGGATGTCGTCATGTAAGTCGTTAAGCTCGTCGAAACTGGTGAAATCGAAGACACGCGACAGGAATTCAGTGCATGAGGATCAGTGCCCAACAGAAGGAGCTCAAGTGCCTGCGGTAGCAGATTGTGTCTCCTGTAAGTTATAGTTGTAGACATGAGCGAGGACCTGTAGTTTGGGAAGTTCGAATTGACAGGGGCCCTTTCACACAAACCTGCTTGGCGTCGTAATCGAGCGCCGCATATTCCACACATCGTTAGACCCCTGAGAAATTTTCGTCTTCTTCGGTTTCCTGGTCTCCAACACCCATTTCCTACGAGGCTGCATTCGCATTCTGCATTGTTGTCGTAGCGAAGGATGGAGTTCCCTGTCAGGGCTAGACATGCATGATCCTTTGCCCTTGGAAATCGTTGGAGGACGTACAACGCCTTGATTAAAAAAATCTCGTCATTTAAACTATGACTGCCAATCTCCTATATTTCATCATTATTAACTTTCGTCGATCGGAGCGAATACTTCCAGCGTATTAAATATAATATACACTTACAGTGCCTAGTTGCGAAATTGAACCTACTGCTTCAAACAGAAGAACTGGAACTGTCTTTCAAGCAAAACTAAATTTCAGAAATTAGACCTCGAAATTGCGATGAATGCATTAGTCTATCCCCACAACAAGGAACCAAATAATCCAACGACCGCTGGAAGGTCAGGTGAGTGTTGGAAACGAATCGGACAGCAGAATAATGTGCACTGAGTCTTCCAAGTGAACCTAGTCTGCTGAAGGAAGTTTAAGTCACCAAAAGGCAACGGCGCTCGTGCAATCGATCTGCTAAAGCAGGTTCAGCTACACTGACTCTAAGTGATTGACTCACTGTTGTGAGCATGAGTGAAGATGGACAGCGTCCGAGACCAGCAACGTAATTATGGGTCCCAGACTGCGCATTTGAGCTTAAAGCTTATTTTCGCGTACAGTACCTGACCTATAGTTATCTCGCTTATCTCAGCCTTTAGAACAGCATATGCAACGGCATAGCGCTCAATGCAGCTTTTATCTTGGGGGATGCTGGTGGACAAGTCCGTTGGTAAAGGTTCAGTCTCACGTGTTTCTCTGGAAAGATATGACAATTTTTGCTTCCGATGTACCGATCATGGATTGAGTGACGGAGGTCTTGTTGGAGCAGAGTTCCTTCAATCTTGAAACACAGACAGCCAATACTCTGTTGCGACCAAGAAAACTGTTATTGCTAATGAGAGGATTAGTTATTTGGTGTTGGTAGTGAAATCCAGCTTTCCAAGGCCGCTCAAGTACACATTATTTGTAACTTACGCCTTGAGAAGATTGTGTTGTTAAAACAAGAAAAATGGTGTTAATAAGGAATTGTGTGTGTGTGTGTGTTTTGTGTTTTTTTTCTTTTTTTTTTTGTCATCATTCGTATGTATGATTTTTTTAGTTTATTATCATTTAAGTTCATTTCATATTAGGATCTCTTGTTACTTATTAAATGAAAATTCACAATTTCTTTCTTTAGGAGGTTCCTTAATTCAAAAATAATAAGAGGAACCTCCTTAAAAGCGTACATAAGACTTGTAGTAATGTAGGGTCTATTTTTAAATTTTAATATTCATTATTGTACTGATTTCAAAATGTAAAAGCTTATGATTTTGATATGTGAATATAAAACATATAAATCACCATACAAGCAATGAAACAAGTGCAACCAAACAGCTATATGTTTAAATCTTTTTCAATAATATAAATTTCTTACAATTTATTGATAATGGAACATATGAAGATTTTATAAAAATATGTATAAAGTGTGTATTATTATAGACATTTTACATGTCTGATTTAGAGTAATATTTAAAAACATATACATTGTCTAAAAACAGTGTATAGGATTTTTTAAAGCATATTAGATAGACTTCTAACCTAAAAATAAGTATACATTAGCAATAATTCAAAACTTAAGTATATTACAAAGAATAAAATAAAAAAGTTTAACTTATAATGGAATTATTTTTTGAAAATTATTTTATATTTTTAAAGTTCCAAAAGTTTTTACAACTGCAATTGCAAGCTTTAAAATTATTGAATTTCTCTTAATTTTTGTTATAAAAGAATCTTGCATCAAGCCCTTTCTATTGCAGACCAATAATAAGTATAAATAATACTTATGCAATTACTTATATATTGAATTATATTAATTGCTTACATGAACTTGTAGCATAATTTTAAAAGAATTATATAAGATATTCCAAAATAAATTCTTAAGAATTTTCTAAGGTTTTTTTGAAATACCACTTAATTATAATTTAAAAATTAAAAGTACTTCAAGACAAATATTAAGGGCTTGAATTATATTTAAAAATAATTATCAATAAATAATATTCTTTTGGCTAAACCAAAGTATGAATGTTACTTAAAAAAATTGAACTTATGATGTGGTGGTCCAAATATGACCTTTTAGATGTATTAAAGTGAGAATCACAATATTTTATATCAAAGAAAGTTTTCAAATTTTTTTATACAAATTAGTATCAAATATGGATTTTAAAAAAAATAACACAAAAGAATAATATCAAAGATATGCAACCAATTGTCACTTGAGATATCTTTTAGAACTCTCTATAAATTTAAGAACCTTTTAAATATTTGTATCACTTTCTATATATCTTTAGTACCACTTAAACCTTCTAGTACCTTCTATAATTTGTAAGAAGCTTCCATGACTTTCTATAGTTTTTTTGAAATTTCTATAGAAGATTGATTAAACCTTTAAGACATACCATAGTTCCTAAAATCCTTCTTAAAAGCTTTGTTAAGAACTAATTGTTATATTATATTTAGAGAATTGCTAGGTGGACACCCTCCTTTTACTACGTAAACACCCCCTATTCTTTATTTGTTCTGTTTAGCTTTTGTATTGCTAATGTTCTTATGTTATTTTTTGTAGTTTTTGTTATACTTTTTAACCTCATTAGTATCCAACTTGTTGAAAAACTTGTAATAGTGATGTATTGTTGGTGTGGCACAAGAAGATGTCCATGTAGTAAAAGGGATATGTCTACATAATAAAAAGGAGATGTCTACCTACTGATTCCCTATATTTAAAGGACAAAACAAAAGGTGTAAAAATCTTGCCATGTTTTTAAACAATTTAAGAATTGCTTTGTTTTAGTAAAATATCTAATTTAATTTTAAATCTAATATTTTATTATTCTTTCACTTCTTAACTTCAACAAGTACTAAACTTTAGTCTGTCAAACAATTATGTATGTATTTGGTGATGATGGCCCTTCCAAAGGTTTAAGAAAACTAAATGAACTAAAGGATTCATTTAAATAAACTATTATGTTGACAAAAAAATATCCTTTCTAAAAATTAAAAATAAAATTCAAACGGCAATTTCTGCAAATCAAACATACTGCAGTAAACTATTCGCAGACTTTCAATGCAGACTCAACTCGAGAGGATTCCTGCAGGGAGGGTTCCTAAAATAATACTGTAAAACTGTTGAAAAAAGGTCATGGTGGTCAAAATTTGGCTTGGGCCTTCTATTACCGAAGCTATGTATTCAGATTATGGTCTGGAATGAAATCTAAGAGCTACACTCAAGTGAGAAGCTGCATGCGTAACGTTGCACGATATCGACATGAGATCATATGACGAAATTATGAAGAAATGCATTCGCTCAAAGAATAATGAACCTCAAGGTGTTGCCAAAAGTCAAAGATCATGACTAAATCACATGAATAATAACCTACCGGAAACTAAAGGATTAAGGATCCACGACTAAGTACTTTTCGTAAGATAGGGCAAATAAACATTTACAAGACCTAAATTCTGTATTGTGAATAAAAATAGGACCGTCCTTCTCAGTCCTACCCAACATTAATTACCAAAGACTACGCCCAAAGTTCAAGACCAGAATATAACACAATGTCTACCCCGTCACATTATCTGGCAGTCACCATTAAAAATAGTGAAATATCTTTAAAATCTACATCCCCGAAGATATGTTTTTAAACTTAAAATATGCGTCAAAGCGAGCGACAGACTGAATACAGCATAAACAGCTACAGACGGAATACCTTAGCCACCAAATCAGAAACTGAGCGAGTAAAAAGAGCGTCTTGGCAACCAGCGAACTAAAAAGAGATCGTAGTGGTAGGAAAAAGTAATTAACTTGACACCAAACATCTTAAAAGATCCGTAGGGGTATTAGAAACTAGACTGAAATTTAGATACTCCAAAAAATCAGCAAAACACTCGTTCGAAAAGGTGCTGAAGTTCAACTATCTACCATGTGAAACACCAGAACTTTAAGTGCTGTAAAGAAAAATCACATCTGGAGCCACTTAATAATTCCCCATAAACATTTTGAAACGAATACCAAGTATCCATCCGGCAAACAATTTCCTGACTCCACGCAAATGCGCAATTAGGGTTGCAGAGAGTATCTTCAAGAAAACTACAACCACAAAAAATTACTCAAACACAACATATGCATAAGCTCCAAAAACCACAATCAAAATACACTGCAAAACATCACTTGATACGCTAAAATCCACGAAAAGTGAACTTCAGCATTATTGCCAAATTACTCATCATTTGCCACAATCGTAACAAATGCTTACGGACTCTGTTGGACTCCTCACGGATCAGACAAATCAGATCCATTAACCTCCATGTTGACACCCCAGCATAGAAGGTAAATACCCATCTAGATATCAGACGCATTCAATCCCCAACCTAACCTAAAACACGTCCAAGAAGAAGCCTTATGGTCCAACATCACAACCAGCGGTGCTTGGTCAGAAATCTCGAGAAAAAAATTTCGTCCGCACCCGAATTCTAGTTCACCACGTCGAACACAAGCTTTCTCGACTTGATAGGAGCCCACCTAAACCTCTTATAATACGCGGCCTGAAGCAACGCCAATGAAAGTACAAAGATCCACTTAGCTCCTGCCAGCTTCCGCTCGTCCATCTCCGGCTCAGCTGCCCACGACAAAAATGTCACCACATCCTTCGCCATCTGAGATTCCGTCGCCGGGGTCCCATCCTCATATTCCACACCCCCGTCCGTCAACATCTTAGGCATCGCAATGGCACCCCCGGGAAAGTAAGGATTGTAATGCAACCCCTCCCTCACCGAAACTCCAGCGGGAGGTTCACGATAACCAAGCAGCAACGCATACACATAATTCTGCCCGTCGTGACGAGCCTTGGTGATCAAACTCAAATCGGGAGGGTACGCCCCACCGTTAGCGAATCTCGCAGCTGATTCATTAGGGTAAGGGTTCTGAAAATGGTCGCTGGGTTTCCCAGGCCTCATGTACATCTCTCCTTCATCGTTTGGCCCATCCTCGACCTCCACTTCTGCGGCCAAGCACTTCACCTCGTCCTCGGTATACGCTACCCCGATCAAATCCCGATACGCCACCAGCGACGCACTATGGCACGCCGCGCACACCTGCTGGAAAACCTGGTGTCCTCGCCGAATCGAAGCATGGTCATACCCGCTCAGAACACCATTGTGCGACCAGGGGTACTGCGGAGCCGCAAGCCCGTGTTCCGCCTCATCAGCATAGGCCACACTCGCGAACCCTAAAAGCCCCGTCGTCCCAGCGCCCAGAAGTGCGAGCCCCCGCAATCCCTTCGCCCAAAAACCCGCATCACTGGTCTCCTGCTGCTGTGCGTTCACTCCCAGGGCGCGCACAACTCCGGCCTCCAGCTGAACCTGATTTCTCTGCTGCAAGACGCGTACAGCTCGCGACAAGACCCGCGCCATTGGCTCCGAAACCCCTCGTCCGGCCATTCCCAAACTCCTCTAATCTCCCTCTGCCAGCGAGAGCTCGCCTTCTTGAATTTCTTTCACAAGAGAACTCTGCTCAAGGTCATGGCCTTGTGGGCAACACAAGCTCCTCGATGAAGAAGATGACTCCGTAGCGGTTTCGGTGATGTTTCTCATCCATTGGATGGATAAGAAGAGGGGCTTTACGCCTTCGCCGTCGTCACACAATGAAAGTTATTGCTCAGTTTTGTTTACATGGTATGGATCTGCTCTTTCCAACGTTGTTGACCCTCTACCCAATGTCGTGGCAAGCTACTATTGGTGTAAGGATAGAAAGTTATTGATTTTGGTTTGCAAACCCTTTGTGGCTTTAATGAAAAATTGTTATTTGAGCATGAAAACCCCTCTGCGAATTTTATTCGTTGAATATATATATAGATACAGGTTTTCAAAGATCATTGATTAAGTTAAATTAAAAAACGGGGAAAACTCATTTTTGAAATTCAATTGTAAAATCTAGTTTTTATTTTTGTAGATTAAATGAAAGATATAGTTTAACTTACTTGAAGTAAATTAAACATGTACTTCAAGTATTATTAGCAAATACATGGAGAATATAACATGCGATAGACAAAATAAATATATAACAATAAAATTTTAAGAGAAACACATAATGTGTATTCTGGCTTTGATTTTGTTGGCATTTTCAATTCAGCATATTAAATGTCATAATCTCTTAATCAAGTCTCTCTACAATTATAAAAAAGATACTTTAAAAACCAATATCTTGCCCTTATAGTAATTCTTTAATACACAGTGCCAAACAGAATTCAATGATTATGTATGAAATGAATAAAACATGACTATATCATCATAATAACATCTTGGTTTTTAAAAATCACATTTAAAAGCAATCAAAATTAAGATTTATATTTTATTACTTCTTTATTAGTGCATAAAAATTGAAACTATGACATTTATTGCACAAAACATCTAACAAGAATTTCACTTAGTTGAGATTTAAACTAAAAATTGTCATAATTTATTTAGAATATAATTTAAAGAACAAAAAAATTCATTGTAAATTACAACTATTCCATTGATCACAGAAAATTATAATACATAAAAACATGAAATCATCTTTTATATTCAAGTTAACAACATTGTTTGAACAAAAATAAACAAACAAAACATCATCTTATACTCAACGTTTTCTATTTTAAGAGCATATAATATTAAAAGCATAAAAGAGCTACTGAGAGAATGCTCAAAGAACTGTTGTAAAAAAAATCAACTTAGCAAGTCAAAACACTTTGTAGCAAATTTAATTAAAAAATTAAATGTTCCAAAAAATTACACTAAGACCTACTAAAAATTCAAAATTCAAAATTTAATATTACAGAAACAACATGTAAACCCATAAAAAGCTATTAAATAATAACAATATAACTTTTTGTGCATAACAAAGAATACTTAACTTTTAAAAAATACATATTATATTTTACATAAGATATACAAATTAAACTAAATTATACATAAAATGAATGGCTAAATTTTATTATTATTTTTAAATAATACATGTTTTCTTTTGAATTCTATTCAACAAATAAATAGGCCCATTCAATTAACAGCTATAATAATAAATTTTTGATATTTATAAATTTATTTTAAACTTTAAGTATTCAAAATAATATGTTAAGAGTGGTTTTTTAATTAGCATGTTTAATTTTATCAACTTGTAGTTGCACAATCAAAACTTAAGAATCTTCTTGAAAACTTTTATATCAAAATATTTTATTGTAAGGTCATATTTGAAGCTTAAATACTCTTATTTTGTTAGAAGGTATCAATGTATTAATGAAGATTGTAATAATTACTATATTTGGTCTAAAATGTATTCAACTTAATACAATATCATTTAGAATTTATAAAATGGTATAGATATTGTTACAAAGAAATTTGATTTTTCTTCACAAAAATAGAAAATTTGATAAAAGTTTTAACACTTACTAATACAAATATTTTACTATTAGAAATTCAAAAAGTATAATAAACTTATTTATATAAAAAAAAAGTTGTATTTTTAGAATTTAAAGTATTTGGAACAAATTATCGAGTGGATGCTTTGAAACCATAGCTCTTGTACATGTACTACAAAACTAGGTACATTATTTCAAAAAATTATATATTTCTAATTACAACTAACTTGTGAATATCAATTCTATTATTTTTATGAAATTAAAATTTCTTGTAATATAAAAACTATAAGGTTTTCACACAATATAATTAAGTGTATATATTAGATCTATGTGTAGTAATTCCTTGTAGTAAAATAATCAATCTTTAAAATCAAAATCATTGCATTTATGGCTATTTGGATATTCTTTTGAGTTATTGCAAAAAATAAAAATAAAAATAAAACAAAAAAAACAAAAAATAAAAAAATTGGTATTAAATAATTTTTTAAATTTTATTTTTTTATTTTTGAAAGTTGCAATTTTATTATGATCGAGTACAGCTTTTAATACAAAGCTTCTTTCTAATCCAAAAACAAATCTCTATCTTAAACACTTAAACACTGAGGATGATAAAAGAAGAAATGTACTTTCTTATATTAATGATATTAAATTAATAGATCTATTACACTAAACCATATACACACTTAATTAAATATATTTAGAAATATTAGATATACTTAATTATATTAATTTGAGATCCAAAATAACAATGAGCATACTTAATTAATAAAAATCATGATTAGTCCATGATAGTTTGATTTACTTTTATCTGTTAAAACTCTCTTAGTAATGTAACATAATCCAAGCTTTCAACCAAAAGTTGATAAAGAACTATAACTAACTAATCAAGTGACCAAATTTTGCTCCAAAAGCTTTCTAACTTTGAATAATCAAGATTAATGTCAATAACTTTTACTTTAAAATATAAAAAAACAAATTGTCCATAACCAATTACAAAATCATCCAAATAATTATGAGATAATTACTTTAAATATATACAAAGAATGCAGGTGACATTATTCCAAAAAATAAACAAAAACAAAGAAAAATAATCAAATATAAAAGACACAACATTTTATTACAAGTGCCCATAATTAACAATACATAATTCTCTCTATAAACTTATTTGTCAATGCAAAAATATCATCAATATGAAATCCTCACAACTTGTTTATAATCCAGCAAGTTGTCTACATACATATCAATTTTAAACACCCAAATCTATTTTTTTTTTTAAAAAACTAAGTAATTATCCTTTTTTATTTTCTAAATTTAAAGTTTTGAAAAAAGAATTCACTTAATCTTTTACAACAGTTCCATGATATCATTATTTCTCATATAAAAAGGAAAGAAAAAACTGATTGATATTATTCATATTTGATAAGAATAAACAATGTTACTACATTAACCACAAATAAGCATACAATCTACACAATCCAATTATTAAAAAGCTTCATTACAATTCACTTGTTTGATTGGTCTTTCAAGTAATATAAACTAATTCAAAACCCATATTAATTTTCATTGTGTAATATGAGCATTCTTCTAATTGTATACATTCTTTAAACATGATGTTTGATCCTCTGTTAATTGTGGCTCTCCAATCCTCAAAAGTGGTTTTAAGTGTAAATTTCAAATGAAAATACCATGTAATGGTTTTAGGATGAAATCTTCAAGTAAAGCCATATTGTACATTGAGAAATGCAACTTTATTTTCATCAAAGCAGCTTTATGATATTATTCTATAAATAAAAAATGATTTCTCTTGAAAATATAACAATAAATGTTTAATGAACTTAACCTGTTTTCAAAATCTCATAGTCTATTTCTCTAATTCTCTATTTCAAATATTAAATAAATAAATAAATAAAACCACCAAATATAGAAAATTTTATTTTAAAACAATTATATTAAATTTTCTGTTTCCTATCTGATATAAATTAAATTTTAAAAATTGTGAAAGCATGACTTTAGAGCTACTTTAATTTGATGGCATCACCAAAATATACTACTCCACATTCTATTAATGCACAAATGTATGATTCAAAATAATATAGTGAGAAGAAATTATTCATGTGTGCTTAACTAAACATTCAACAACTACCATATTCCATGCAACAGCACAAAAACATTATGAAAATAGGAGGGTTTCTTTTCAACCGGAAATTTTACTTCATGATGAAATTCAACTCGTGGGAAGGTAGTATCATAAGATTATTTCTTAAAATTTTACATTTGTTTTGATTACTTTTGGAATTTTGAGAAATAAAAATAATAACTACAACACTTAACAAGTATATATATATATATATATATACACACATATACATTACTTGTGAAATTCGTTAGAAGAATGATAGTAAAAGGCTCTAAATTTTGATAGCCCCTTTCTTTTATTGATGCACATTTGAATAAGAATAGAGACAACAAATGTCATATAACTTGTATCACTTTTAAGTTACTAATGCAGTAGTCAAATCTTGTGCTGTAAGACATTATATGCATTTTTATTTCAAACACAAAGATGCTAGTGCATACATTAGAGAATTTTTGTATTCTCAAAAAATGGGTGCATTATTACATGCAACTTCAACCAAGGGAACGATACTTTGCAACTTATTTTGATAGTAGTTTAACATAATACACAAGTTTAACATTTGAATCATTTGCTATGTTTGTTTGTTGAATCATGCATCATAAATTGTATAGAATGATGGTCTTCAATATAAGAATTGCAGCAACTCATACTCAAAATTCAGATAAGAATAGAGTTCCTAAAGCCAAGAGAATTTTGTTCATAATTCCGTGGCCATGGAATCATTTCAAAAAAGTCATTTTGATGTTTTTTCCTCATATTATTTGATTGTACAGCATGAAGTGGTTTAGATCGCAAGAATTTACGGAAGTAGGTAAATGGGGATGACAAAGCGGTTCCAGACGAGAAGAGGAAGTGTTCCAAAGGACCAGCGGAGTGAAGCATCTTTACTGGAGATGCGGGATATCGATCCCCGTAACTCTCGCATGCTATGCGAGTGCAGTACCGGCTGAGCTACATCCTCTGGATAGGCCCAGTAGGTAACCGCCACCTGTTGGTTACCTTGACCCATTGACGGTTTCTTTACTGTTTTGACACTCTCGCCCCTTCCATACTTCTCCTTACCCAACTCTTTCAAGCTCCCACCCCCGAAGCGTGTGTCACGTCGGAGTATTTCTTGTTGCTTACTGATCTTCAAAATACCTTACTGACTGGAAATTTTATGGAGATGAACCAATCTTGAATGAAACTTAGCAACAATGAACTCAATTTCAACCAAGGCATAAATATATACCCATGCATTCTTTGACCCTCCTCTGTGTCTTTTCACTTGAACACAATCTACGAGTTGATATTCTAAATCATTTAATTATAAAAAAATAAAATGCTCAGCTGCGGTGTTAGTATTTTAATGCCTCCACCTAAGCTTGATAATTGCACATACTCTAGGAGTTCAATAAAAACAAACCCTCATGTTTTAAAGTGTTCTTTGAATTAGTAACTTGTTTCCTTCTTATTACTTATTTGTTAAATGCTAAAAATATGTGATATGTTCAATTCAAGCATATTTTGCTTTATAGAGCTTTTTAAATAATCTGTCTAAAGCTACTGTTGTGCATCATCAAAATTATTTTTGTGAACAGTAAGCCTCCAATTGTATAAATACTTTAGCATTCATGTTTTGACTTTCTTTTTCATATCATGCCAATAATGCTTTTAATTGAAATCAATAACTTTTATTTATTTATATATGTATATATTTGCTTAATTCTTTATTGAATGTGTATTGTTCCATTTCAGTAAGAATCTTTTTTTATCCTTAACATATTATTGATATGTTTTGTTTATTTTTAGCTAGGATTAAATTAGAATAGGTTTTTTTGATAGCCATAAGAACTTGTTTGATTGTTTTAGACTTTTTGGTTATAAAATTAAATTACAAAATATTTCCTTTTTTAAGTAGTTTTTTTTTTTTTTTTTTTTTTTTTTTTTTTCCCAAGCCTTGTTTATTATGTTAAACACTTTAATATTAAAAAAAATAGAATTGACTCACTTCTATTAAATCAATAATAAATATTTCAAATAAAGTCTTTAATATTTATATTTATATTTTATTTTTTATTTTTTAATCATATCATCTTAATATAACAACCAAAAGTGTACTTAGTTTGAAGATTCTCTTAGACAATACTATGAATAAGGTTGCAAATAATTCTCTCCTTGATCCTTGGTCTTTAGAAACAATCCTTATTTATTGTATAGGCCTAAAACAACCGCACTTTCAATCCCACTTCTTCCTTGTACTTGTTAAAGTTTTATGTCTTGACAAGCTTCAAGAGATTAACCTTGGTACATTCAAAATGTGAGCTTTCTTAGATAAGTAAGAGTGAAGTTGATAGCTTCTTAATTTATTGCTATATTAATTATTATATTTTAGTTCTTTGTGCTTCTTTTGTCTTTGGTGTTGTATTATTTTTGCATTGCAGACATTTTTCTTCTTTCTCTTTAATGTCTTATCTTATTATGTTTGCTTATGCATTGTCATATTACGTGTTGTTATCAAGGACACGAGTTGAAAAATATTCATAAATTAGTGAAATCTATGTAAAAAGAAATAACAAAATATAAATAAGGAAGTATGTATATTTAAGAAGAAACTAGAATGGCTATTGCCAAAAACTAGAAAATATAAAAGATTGTTGAAATAGACTAAAAGCAAGAAAAGAATTGACAAGAGTGAAGAAGGCTTTGCTCTTATTTCTATACATACTATCTATCTAAAAATTACATGGTAATGTTCTATAGGACCTTCAACACATGTTCAATTTGTAAGACATGTGTTAAACTTGTAAGATAAGTTTCTCATATGTGCACTATGTATTTAGCTTGTTCCACAAGCTACCAACATGTGCGACATGTGGCTAACTTGTTGGCCAAGATTCTAAGCTAGTAATCACCTATAGCCATGTATAAAGATGAAACCTCATCTATGAAGTTTCTAGGAAGCTTCTTTCTAAGATATTATCAAATTAATCTACTTCTATTTATTTATATCTATCCATATTAAGTAGATAATTATTAGAATAAATCTTATGTCCATGATATTATCTCCCTTTCTAGAGATGAGTTCCACAAGAAGCAGTGATTATATGTTGAAAAAGTCCAAGATATGCCAAATTGTATTTGCTACATACTCTGATCTTATTTTCTTTGAAGATAGTTGATAGGTCCTCTCCACCATTGATAGTATCTTATACCAAGGCAAAAAGACTACCCTAATATTTGATCATTGTTGAGACCTTCATAACTTCTTTCAAAGAAAACATTTGAAACACTATTACGAATAGTTCTTACTTCTAAAAATATTATCAAATATCAAGAGTTTCTTCCAAGGTTGTGATATCAAACACATTGTACTTTGCCATCAATCCAAGGAAGAACATGTTGTTCTTGGGGATCTTCATCTATATTCTATCATCTTAATGGTTGTGATAGTTGTAATATCTTATCCGATAAGTCATCAAATAATGGTTTATAAGTTGAATTTGCTGGTTGTTGATTCTTTATCTCTTTAGCACTAAAAAATTTTAAAAAATAAAAAATGATGATACAAGATAGAATAAAACGTCTATTGAATCTATTCTATTTTATAGCAAATATTTTTTTGACTCTTCGTTTTGATTTTAATGGATGTCGTTGATGAAATATATTGACTTTTGTTGATGTATTTGTTAGATTTTTGGATGGTTTCTATGTATATTCATTGATATCATTTTCACACCAATATACAAGATATTCCAGCCGATTTTGATACTATCTTAAATCAAAGATATCTTCTACCTCAAATTCTTTATTGTTGTTTACTTCTATATGAGGCGATGGCATTTGTCTTTTTTTTTGTATATCTATTGTCTTGTATGACTTGAGCAATGATACGTGGAATATAAGATGGATTTTTATGGATTTTAATATGTATAATTGATAAACTACTAGATTAATGTGTTCACAAATTAGAAATGGTCCAAGCATATGATAATCCAGCTTGTCACAAGGACAAATATTCTTGATATTATAGCAAAGTAATTATATTTTATTACCTACATAGAATTGAAATTATTTCTTATGATAGACATATGCATTGATCTTTTGTCATTTTTTAGCTTCTTTTAATTATGCCTTCATTATTGCATGTAGCTTTAACAACCAATTTGCCAAATCTATCACTAGAAGATTATCAGCTTTTGAAAAGTTAAAAATATTAAATCATGGATGATAATTATAATTGGTAAAAAATATAATTTATTGAATAGAAAAATATATCAAATTATTATAAGTAAATTCTAACAATGGTAAAAAAATTGTCCAATCATTTTGATAATAATTGATGGTACATCTCAAATATCACTCCAAAACTTCATTTATTAGTTTTATTTGTCCATCAATTTGAGGATAAAAAACTAAAGACAGTTTTATGTCTATCTTCAATATTTTGAAAAGGATTCTCCAAAATTTTGATACAAATCATGTCCCTCTATTTAGTATAATATTCCTTGATAATCCATGATAGCAATAGATATTGTTAAAAAAGAGTTTAGTTATTTTTTCACTTATAATAGATTTTGTACATAGTACAAAATATGCCATTTTAATAAAATAATCTATAATTATAAATATAGAATCATATGAATTTAAATTTGGAAGATTTGTGATAAAATCTATAGAAATAAAAGATCAAGATTGTTTTAGTGTACGTAATAGTTGAAAAAGTTCATAAGGTCAACGACAAGGAGTTTTTTTTTATCTTGAATAAATATTGCACAATTGTACAAATTCTTTAACAACATTCTACATTTGAGGCCACCAAAAATCTTTTGGTATTAACTCCAAATTCTTGTTATATCCAAAATGTCCTGCTATAGAGAAGTTATAACGAGCTTCAAGAGCACATAATCATCCTTCACCTCTTGGAATATATAAACATCTTTTAAAATAGAGTAGATTATTTTTAAAGTTGAGCTTGGAAGTATCATGAGATTTAGATGAATTATTTTTCATATCATAAATAAGAAGGTCTGAAGACATACTCAATTAGACTTGTTTGAGAAAAGTTGAATCAATAGTCAATGTTGATTTAATTGCTCAAAAATGATATTGCTTTGATTTTAAGAAGATTATTTTTTATTAATCAAAATCTGAATTTCTTTTTTTTGATGTAAGATAAAAATGTCTAGAAAAGACATTAGACAAACCTTCTTATTTTTTTGGCCAATAAGTGATAATAAAATCAAATCTTGATAAAAATATGCTCCAATTAGCTTGACAATAATTCAACACATGTATTGGTATAAAATATCTAAGCTTCTTGTGATTTGTATATACAATGACTAGGCTAAAAGTACCTTTTAAGTAATGATGCTAGTCTTGAAAAGAATCCACAATTGGAAGAAATTCTTTATCATGGATTTTGTAGTTGATTTCTATTGTTGAAAATTTCTTGGAATAAAAATTTGTTGGTTGGAATTTATCATCTGCTCCTATTTATGACAATACCATGTCCAAGGCAAAGTTTGATGCATTTGTTTCTATAAAAAATACCTTGGAGAAGTTGATGCAATATAAAATTGGTGTAGAAGTAAAAATTATCTTCAAAACTTCAAACAATACTTCTGCTTCTTTACTCTATTTGAGTTTGTCTTTACAAATTAAGTATTTAAGTGGAGTTGCAACTTGAAAAAAGTTCTTAATGAAGATTCAATAATAATTGGCAATTCTCAAAAAGTATTACACATCTGTGATTGTCTTTAGAATCTTCTAGTCCATGATTGGATAGACTTTCTTAGGATCCATTATAAGGCTATTATTCAAAATGATGTATTTTAAGAAGTCAACTTGAGTAGTGTGAAATATACACTTTTTCATCTTAGCATACAATCTCATATCTTTAAATTTTTATAACACTCAATAAACATATAATTCATACTTTTTTACGTTCTTAGAATAGATCAAAATATTGTCTAGATAATAAATAACAAAATTATCCAAGAAGTCATAAAAAATATTATTCATGAGATGTTGAAAAGCAACTGGTATATTTATAAGTCTAAAAGCTATAACATCATATTTAAAGTATCCATACCTTGTTTAAAATGCAATCTTCTATTCATCTCCTGCATTGATGTGGATTAAGTTGTATGCTTTTCATAGATCTATTTTTATATAGATCTTAATTTGATTCAGTTGATCAAAAAGTCTAGATATCAAAGATAGAGGATATCTATTCTTGATGGTAATCTTATTGAGCTTCTAATAATGTGCACACATTCATAGTAATCTATCTTTTTTCATTACAAACAAGATAGGAGCTCCTACTAGAGATTTTGAATGGCATATGAAATTTTTAGCTAAGTTCTTATCAATATATTTTCTAAGTTCAATTAACTCATTTTATAATAAATTATAGATTGGTCCAAATGGAAGGTGAGTTTCTCTTTGAGATCAATTAAACAATCATATAGACAATATTCTAGAAGAATATTTATATATTTTTTTAAAAAAATGTCTTGATAATCTTCAAATATATGTATTGAAAAGACATCCGTGTTGCTATTATACTATAATAACATTAATGCTCCCTTGTACAACTCTTAGATCAAAACTCAAAAAGTTGATTGTCATACTTTACAACAAAGTCAATTACTTGACTCAATGTCTAAGGATTGAATAAATTGAGTATCAATTTCTTTACTTCATATTATAATCCATAGAAAAATTGTCTAATGAATGTAACATTATTTCATTTGATATGAGTTGCTAATTGTCAAAATTGTTAAGCATATAATATCAATGATTGATTGTCTTATTATAAAATATAGATTTTGTTGGTTACAACATAAATTTCATCATATTCTCTATATAAGAATTGAAACTCCACTGAAAATATTTCCAAATTATCTAATATTTGATCATATTATTTAAAAAAAGATAAAAACCATGATAAAGCAAAATTTGAAAGTAATGTTTCAATAAACTTGAATTGTGATGCTTAAGTTGGATAACTTTAAAATTAAAATTCAATCACCAATTGTACTTGATTGATGAATTCTTGAAATTTAGATCTTGTACCATCAAACTTGTCATAGACATAAGATTTATTCCAATAATTATCTAATTAATATAGATTGATAGAAGTAGGTAAAATAAATAAATTTGATAACATTTTATAGAGAAGCTTCCTAGAAGCTTCATAAATATAAAATCATCTTTATACATATTAATAGGTGATTGGTAGGTTAGAAATTTGGCCAACAAGCTAGCTAAGTATTGCACACATTGATAGCTTATAGAACAAGCTAAGTACGTAGTGTACATGTACGAAACTTGTCTTATAAGTTTGACATGTGTCTTGTAAATTAGACATGTGTTGGAGGTCCTATAGAATGCCGCCATATAATTCTTAGATAAATAATATATATATAGAAATAAGAATGAAGCCTTTTTCACTCTTGTCAACTCCTTTCTTGCTTCTAATCTAGTTCAAGAGTCCCATATATTTTCTAGTCTTTAGCAATAGCCATTCCAATCTCTTCTTGAATATATATACTTCTTTATTTCTATCTTATTATTTTCCTTTGATATAGTTTTTACTAACTTATGCATCTATTTTAGTTTGTGTCCTTGACAAATTGACAAGAGTGAAGATTACAATATCAAAGCTTTGTCTTTTTTTGATTAAAAGTGGATTATCTCTTTCTTTTGATAAGACATAAGCATATTAGAAGTTGTGGATTACTTACTTCTAAATTGATATTGTTCCTAGAATTTTTTCTTTGTTCTTTGAATATTTTATTTTACAATAAGAATAGTCATTTTTTTCTCTTTCTATTGTGGTGTCATAGCAAAGCTTGTTAAAATGAATAGTGCAATGAGACAAATGCAAGAACAAATGAAAGAATTAATGCTCGCAATGCATCAACTCAATGCACCACTACAAAGAGCAATAAGATTAGTAGGAAGTGAAGATATAGAGATGATTCAAGCTGCTTTAAGCCATACCACTTCACCTAAGGTTAAACACCATTTAAATATTAAAAAACCAAAAATTAATTTATAGGAGAAGTTTAATAGCACCAGATCTAAATTTTAAAGATTCATCAATCATATACAATTAGTGATTGAACTTCAATTCCAAAGCTATCTAATCCAAAGGTCACAAGTCATGTTTATTAGAATACTACTGTCACGCTTTGTTTTATTATGATTTTCATCTTTTCTTGAACGATATGATCAAATATTGGATAATTTGGAGGCATTCTTAGCAAAATTTCAATCTATGTATGGAGAACATGATGCAATTCATGTTGCAACTAATAAGATCTATATCTTGTGACAAGGTAATTAATTAATGACATCATATGCTTCATAATTCCGACAATTAGCAATTGATACCAAATGGGATGATGCTACACTTATTAGCCAATTTTTTTATGGATTGTAATATAAGGTAAAGAAATTGATGCTCAACTTATCCGATCCTCAAACATTGAGTCAAACAATTGATTTTGTTGTGAAGTGTGATAATTGGCTTTTTAAAATCTGATTTGAGAGTTGCACAAGGGAATCTCAACATTACTATAATATAATGGCAACATCAATATTGTCTCAATACATACATTCACAAATAAAAGACATGCAAATTGACGTGGTATGTTTTAAACCTCTTATTGAACAAGAAAAAGCTCATCATTTTCAAGAAGGATTATATTTATATTATGGAGAACCTAAACACATTACTTAATATTTTTTAAAGAAATGACACAACCATAAAATAAGGAATATGGCTGTCAAAGAAGACAATATGTTGGAAAACAAGTTTGTCCAGCTACAATAGGAATTGTGCAATTGGAATCTTGTACAATTCCTAATAAAGGTCCTATCCTATCCTTAGAATCCTCTCTTTGTTTTATAATAGATGTCTATTTGAGACCTAAAATCACAAAGCCTTTGCCTTACTAGATTCAGGAGCCTCAGCGTGTTTTTTTGATAAAAAAATATGTTAAAAGTTATAGAATATCTTTAGTACAAAAAACTAAATCTACATATGTAGAAGCTATAGATAGTTGCCCGTTATCTTTTGGAGATGTTATTTGTAAAATCCTTCCTATAAATGTAACAATAGATGGTCATAATAGTTGTATAATCTTTAATACAATTAAATCTCCCTCTAATTCAGTCATTTGAGGTTTATCATGGCTAAAAAAATATAATCCTTGAATAGATTGGATTTCTCATAGACTTAACTTTTTTTAAAGCATAAGAGTTCTGTAAATCAAATAACAAGCTATAAGTCTAATAGAATAAAATCTATATTTATAGGTGTAAAAGATGTTATGAATGAAGTAATAAAAGGATCATCTTTTGCTATCTATGCTACACCTATTTCTGATGGTGGAAGGACTTCAAGTGGCATTCTAAGCTAATATCAAGATTACCAAGATGTTTATGAGAAGAAGAATGTAGATATTCTTTTGGAGCATCATCCATATGATTGTTCAATTAATCTCAATGAGAGAACTCAGCCTTCATTTGGACCAATCTACAATTTATCCTAGAATGAATTGACTAAACTTAAGAAATATATTGATGAAAACTTGGCTAAGAATTTCATACGCCATTCAAAATCCCTAGCAAGAGCTCATATCTTGTTTATATAGAAGAAAGATAGGTTGCTACGAGTATATATAGATTATTAAGGATTCAATAAGATTACTATTAAGAATAGATATCCTCTATCTTTAATATCTGGACATCTTAATCAATTGAATCAAGCTAAGTTCTATACAAAAATAGATCTAAGAGGAGCATATAACTTAATGTGCATCAAAGAAGGTTATGAATAGAAGACTGCATTTCAAATAAGATATAGACATTTTGAATATAATATCGTGCCTTTTAGACTTATAAATGCATCAACTGCTTTTCAACATCTTATAAATGACATATTTTGTGAGTTTTTTGATGATTTTATTGTCTGTTATTTAGACGACATTTTGATCTACTCTAAGAACACAAAAGAACATGAACTTCATATTCATCATGTATTACAAAAAATTAGAGATACATAGCTATATGCAAAGATGGAAAAGTTTGTATTTCACATTATTCAAGTTGATTTCTTAAGATACATCATTTTAAATGATGGTCTCAAAATGGATCCAAAGAAAGTCCGACAATCATATATTGGAAGATTCTAAAAACAGTACAAAGTGTGCAATGTCTTTTGAGATTTGCCAATTATTATTGAATCTTTATCAAGAACTTTTTACAAGTTGCAACTCTACTTACACGCTTAACTTGTAAGGACAAACTTGAGTAGAGCAAAGAAGTAGAAGCATCATTTGAGGCTTTAAAGATAGCTTTTACTTTTACACCAATCTTGTATTGCATCGACTTTTCTAAGGTATTTTTTATGGAAATAGATACATCAAATTTTGCTTTGGGGGCAATATTGTCACAAATGAGAGTAGATGACAAACTCCACCCAATAGCTTTTCATTCCAAGAAATTTTTAATAATAGAAATCAACTACAAAATCCATGATAAAGAACTTCTTGCAATTATGGATTCTTTTTAAGAATGGTGTCACTATCTGGAAGGCGCTTCTACTCCAGTCACCATGTATACGGATCACAACAACCTTGAGTATTTCATGTGAGCACATGTGTTGAATCATTGTCAAGCTCGTTGGAACATGTCTTTATTAAGATTCAAATTTATTATCACCTATTAACTTGAAAAACAACAAGGTCTGTCCGATGTCCTTTCTAGACATTCTTATCTTATACCAAAAGAATGAAATTTGGCTTTTGATTAACAAAGAAGAATTATCTTTAAGCCGGAGCAATTTCATCTTCAAACAATGAAATCAACATTGATTGTTGATTCAACTTTTGTAAAGAAAATTGAGTTTAGTATGTCTTTAGACCTTCTTGTCCATGAAATTAAGAATAATTTATCTAAGTCTCATGATACTTCTAAGTTTGAATTTAAAAATGATCTATTCTATTTCAAAGGTAGCTTATATATTCTAAAAGATACAATATGACTACATGCTTTAGAAGCTCATCACAACCTTCCTACAATAGGATATTTTGGATATAATAAGATTTTGGAGATAATATCAAGAGATTTTTGGTGGCCTCAGATGTAGAAGGCTGTTAAAGAGTTTGTACAATTGTATGACATTTTTTTAAGATAAAAAATTCCTTGTCATTGACCTTATGGACTTCTCCAACGATTATTTATACTAAAACAACTTTGATCTTCTATTTCTATAGATTTTATTATGGATCTTCCAAAGTCAAGTTTATATAATTCTATATTTGTGATTGTAGATTGTTTTATTAAGGTGGCACATTTTATATCATGTATAAAATCTATTACAAGTGAAGAAATAACTAAATTCTCCCTTGATAATATCTATTGCTATGATAGATTATCAAAGAATATTATATGAGATAGAGGAACACAATTTGTATCAAGATTTTGGAGGACTCTTTTCAAAATTTTGAAGGTCGATATGAAAATATCTTCAACTTTCCACCTTCAAATTGATGGACAAACGGAACAAATAAATCAAGTTTTAGAGCAATATTTTACATGTACCATCAATTCTCATCAAAATGACTGGACAATTCTTTTGCCATTGGCAAAGTTTGCTTATAATAATCTTAATATATTTGTATATTCAACAAACTCTATTTTTTACAAATTATGGTTATCATCTATGACTTGATACTTTTTACTTTTTAAAAGTTGATAATCTTAGGGTGCCATATGTCGTGAAGTCTTGCTTGAGAATGCTCCGGATATCTGGCTATCAAAGATAAAAAAAAAATATGCAATAATAATCAGTCCTAATCTCTCTAATTAATCTCTAAATAATCTTTAATCAAATCTTGACTAAATCCTAGTCAACCTTGTTCAAACCCAAACAAACCCTAACTAAATCTTAATCAACCTTAGTCAAATCCTAAAAAATCCTAAAATCCTAATCAATCTTAGTCAAATCCTAACAAATCCTAAAACAAATCCTAACTAAATCCTACTCAATCTTGATCAAATCCTAATAAATCTTAAAATAAATCCTAATTAAATCCTAGTCAATCCTAATCAAATCCTAATAAATCTTGAAACCCTAATCAACCCTGGTCAAATTCTAATAAATCCTAAAATAAATCCTAATCAACCCTAGTCAAATCCTAATAAATCTTAAAATCTTAGTCAACCCTGGTCAAATCCTAATAAACCCTAAAACAAATCCTAACTAAATCCTAGTCAATCTTAATCAAACTCTAATAAATTCTAAAACAAATCCTAACTAAATCCAATCCTACACCCTAACCGAATCTTAACCAAGGCCTAAGCAATTCCTAAGGTAGTTTTAGAACTATAAAAACTATTAACTAAACTTTTGATTGCTTAAAAATTTACATACTTCTTAAAAACTAAGTTAACAGCAAGCACAAAAAATTTGAAGAGGATCAAACCTACCAGTAAGAAATTCAACCCAAAATTTTAGTTAAGTGGCGGCCAGCCTCCTTCTCCTACCTTAATGCTAATTGTCTAGTACCAATATTTCTTTTTTACAATATTTAATTGCTTTCAAATTTCACATACATGTAGGAAATTAAGTCTTCTACATACACACATAAATTTCACTCTAATCTAATTAGTAGATTCCTAGAAATCTTAGAAAACCTAATTGACCTTCAATTCTCAATTTTTGAGATCCTAATCCACATAAATTTTAATAATCTTTGATTGAATTGTTAGATCAATTTCAAATTCACAACACTCTATAAGCACTGCTTTATGCACCAACCCACAAAATATCACTTGTAGATCTATAATCAATCTCATAGAATGCTCAAAAATATAAATCTCAATATATTTCATAAAATCAGAGTCACTAAAATCAAATCTAACTTTGCAAAGCTATTACAAAGTCATTACCAACTCAAATCACTCCCTACTAATGCTTAGAGGAAGATCCTCTAGTTTTTTCTCTAATTCCACCTTCTGATCTGCAAAAGGCCTTTTGAGCCGCCATAGGCATGTGGTTTTGTGCCTTGCAGTCAGATTCTGATCCCAGCTCATAATTGATCCTCTTTAGGTATTTATTTTGAGATTTTTGTAAAAAAATTTTCTACAACATATTCTTAACTCCCTCTTATATATGCTTATTTTATTTTATTTTCCAATCTATTTTGTTTTGTCTTACTTATGGCCTTATAAAGTAAATAGAAGCTCATTTGTAAAAAAGGCAACATTAACATCCATTAATTTTACTCCTTTTTTACTATTATCTATTTTTATAAGATAATTTGCTACAATATTTTGAACTAAGATCTTCTATAATATACTATTTCTATCCTCTTTCACATAATAGTCACGTTATATTACGACATCCACCCCCCTTAAACCTGTACATCCTCCGGCATGCGCTAAGTTTGTTATTGTATTGATATAAAATATTCTTCATCTTGGTCAAATTCTTGATCTTCAATTTGTTTTTCTTCTTCCATTTCAACACCTCTTAATGGATTTTCTTCTTCATTAAAATAAATATCTTCACCTCTTTGTTTAAATAATTTAATTCGCTTTCCTGCTATAGGTATCTTCAATTCTGTACCATCAAGTTCTCGTAACAAATATGTTCCATTATCATATACTTGTTTGACAATATAAGGCCCAAACCATCTCCTTGCAAATTTCTTTACTGTGCTATGTTGATTGTCCAAACTACTATCATAAATCAACATCCAATCACCATTTTGAATTGATTTTGGATACAATTGATGCTTTTTGTCAAACCTCTCTTTGTTCTTCTCTCTTCCTTCTTTCAACTTCTTTAAAGCTACCTCAATTTCCTTGGATCTTTCAAATTCAATTGCATGTAGGCCCTTTCAACTCTTTTCTAACAATCCAATGGTAGTAGCAATGCCACTTATTTAACTTTCTTGGTAATAGTCTCATAATTAGTTTCCACTTTTGTGTTATATCTATTAACATATTCTTTCACCTCAACATAAAATTCTTTAGATTGCACATTTACTACCTTATCATTACTTTCAAAACATAAATCCAATAATAATTGTAATTCACCTATGGTATCTCCAAAGCCACTTTCTTCAAACATCTCCAATATGAATTCATCTTCATCAAGCACTCCACATTTCTTTAACTCATATTTTATATTTTTGATGTTTTTCTTTTCTATTCTTCCAAATTTTTTTTATATTTTTGAATAAAATATATCCATCCTGTGATAAGATAACAATGGCCTCATTTCTTCTAATAAGTAGGAAGCCATCTCCCTTTTGGATTACATACAATTATTAATGCAAGTCTAATGCCCATCTTCTCGTATACGCCAATATTCTATAGTCAATTATCTCTTTTAATAATACCAATGTTTCCATTTATTCTACATGTGGAAATATCTTCTTTTGCACATGACCAAACCATTGGCAAGGTACAAATTTTGAAATAAGAAGACTTACTTGAAACCTCATCCACATAGCCACATACATCTTGCTTGCATCTTTTGTCTTGTTCTTTTGATTCCAACCTCCATTTAAGATGTCTATATGATCTTTAAATCCATTTTCAATGTCTTTATATTTGAAGATTTTTAGATTTTTAATCTTTAAATTCTACACTGTGTGATAAATCTTTTTCTTATCAAAATCCAATTATGCTCCCAATATATGTGCATTATCCAAAAAACCTTGACCTTGGTCCAAAAGATTAATACTCACAATTGACTTGATTAAAGCCATTGACTTAGTACCCTTACCTTTGATTCCATAATCTTCTTTTTTCACATAATTTTGTGAAACATCTACCATTTCTTCTTGAATGTATCCTTGCAAAATATCATAATCTTGTATTATCTCAAAGCGTTGTCATACTGCATTTACGTGCAGTGTATAAAAATATTAAATATCTAGTCTCTATTGCTAATATATGTGTGAGTGCTAGAGGTTATTTTAGAAGATATTATAAGGAGAGGATTTATTATAGCCACTTAGTTAGTGAATTAAGATGGCTATTTGTTTTGTTCCTACCTTATTTATATCCTAGAATAGACTCTTTTGTAATTAGAAGAAAAGTAAAGGTTGTTTTACCTTTCTTGTTGACTTTTGAGGTAGAATGGATCTTGTGAGGGATAAGAAAGAAGAGCATGGGGTGAATAAGGCCTATCCAATAGGATTTGGCTGCCCATGTGGGCGTCTCAAGTCTAATATGGAAAGAAAGGGAGATATACTCCTCTTGCTAGACCGAGGATTAAGAGAGTTTTGAGTGGTGAGCTTTGGAGAGAGATAGCTCTAAGGAGATAGAAGCTTTTTTAATGAAAATTGGTGGGTGTGTTCTTCGTGTTGTGAGGAATCTAGATCTTACTCACTTGCTTGTTTTGGAGTTGTGAGCAAATAATTATGCTTGTTTTAGCAGAGTGGGATTTGCTGCCACCCGACGAAGAGGGGCAGAAACTTTGAGCTACAATTGCAAGTGTGATTTCAAATCTTTCTTAGTGAAATTTATAGAAAGTGTGGATAATTGTGCTAGCTTTCTATCAAGACATCTCTTGTAGCATTTGGAGTTGGAGAGCAAAAGTTGTGAGCTTGAGAGTGGGAAAGGGTTTGCTGCCACCTGACGAAGAGGAGCAGAGACTTTGTTCAACCACCCAAGTCGGACAGTCTCTTCAATCTTTTTGATATTTTAGATGCTTATAGTAGCTTGTGTAAGCTTTTTACAGAAACAAAAATCAATACATTTGGAGCTTTGATGAAAGTTTTATGAGCCGTGAAGTATCAAAGAGGGCAAATTGTTGCTAGGGTTTGAAGAGTAGAATCAATTTAGCTACAAAATCTGGAGTTTGAGAGGCATGCATGCGAAATTTTAGAACAAGTTAGATGATGGAGTGAGCTTTCTAAAAAGCTATTGCATGTTTAATTTGGAGAAGGGAAGTGATCACAACAAAGGTTGAAGTGAAGAAGAGCTTTGCTGCCTTTGCATTTGCTTGGAAATTTTAGTGCCTATTTTTTTTAGCCTTAACTTTTAAACGGTATGTCATCTATTTGTGAAATTTTGATATGTTTTACAATAGATTATTGGCTTTCTATAGGCTATAATCACGCTTGATTCGACTTTTGGATGAATTCTTAGTGATTTATTTAATTTCAGCTTGTTGTATAACTTGTATTCCTCATATGCGGTTATATTTTGAGATATATTTGAATACATTCACACTTTGCTTATACCTTTTATACAAGTATATATACTTGTATTTATATCAAGTATTTATATAAGTATTTTATAAGTATTATACATAATACTTGTATAAGTATTTGTACAAGTATTATATATAATACTTGTACAAGTATTTATACAAGTATTATACCAAGGATTATATATTATTTTATATAAGTATTCTACAAGTATTATACATAATATTTGTACAAGTATTTGTATAAGTATTATACCAAGGATTATACACCATTTTATATAAGTATATATATAAGTATTATACCAAAGATTATATAAGTATTTATACAAGTATTATTCAAGTATTTATACTTTATATTTGTACAAGACTTGTACAAGTATAATACAAGTATAATTTGAAAGCTTGAACAAATATTGTACAAGTATAGAACATACTTGCACGGCTTCCTCTCATGTTCCCTGCTAGTTCTAGTAGTAGCTAGGAATCCGGTGTTTTCTCTAGGCAAATTCTCTCTACCCGACAGCGTCGTATTACTTCATAACATTGAAAAATTTCATGGCCTTGTGAAACCTCATGCTTTTGAAAAATCTCACAATTTTTGCCATAATTCTTTGTAGTTTCACCACCACATTTAATATCATAACCTTGTGTAATTTCATAATCCCCTCTATAATGATCGTGTAAAAATTCAAAACTTCTTTTATCCAATCCATATGTGGTCTTATAGCCATATGCAATTTGACTTTCATCATCATATTTGTGCATAATTCTATCACTTTTTACATCATAATGTTGTGAATTCATACAATCTTTATGATTATAACCTTGAATAGATCCATAATCTATCTCATGTAAAGGTTCAACTTTAAATTCTTCAACATAATCCAAAATATTAGACAAAATATCCTCACCTCCTTCAAATATAGAAAATACTTTTTTATCATTAAGAGATATTCCATTCAAATTGCCATCACCAACTTACATAAACTTACTCAATGTAAAATAGCCATAGCTTCCAACCACATTGTTATTGGTGTCTAAATCCTTGAGCTCCATATTGCCTTCAAATTTTTGGATATCTTGGCCTTTCATATTGATAGTTTGAAAAAAATCTTTATTCTCTCCTTTACCACCTTTGATATAAGACCCAATTTCCTTCATATACAAAAAAATTGCTCTTCTTTTAAAGCTTTCCATTTGTTCCTCTATTTCTCTTGATTCAAAATTTATCCCTTGCATTGATAAAGATGATATAGAAGCCAAAGTAGAAGATTTCTTAGGCCATACTGCAACTCCTTTAACTTGTGCCCTTTGTTGCTTTGCTAAAATAATCATTGCTTCTTTCAACTCCTCCCAATTATTGGTACAACGACTCTCCTTAGACTCATCTGCAAGAAGTATGAAAAGCTTGTCTCCCAAGGCATCATCAAGACCATTTAAAAATAACTCTACTTTTATAGCATCCAATGATTGTCTCTTTGAGAATGAGAGTTGATAAAATCTCTTTTCAAATTCTTTCAAGATTTCATAAAGATCCATATGCATGTCTGATTGTAATTCTATCTAATCCAAAAACTTTTGCTTAGTAATCCTATCCTCATTTGCATCAATAAATTCTTCTTTCAAAAGTTCTTGAAATTTTGACCATGTCTCCACACCCATTTCAAGTAATCTCTTCACTTTTTTATGAATCCCAAGTTCAATAGCCAAATAGAGGCTTGAAATCATCTTTGTCTCAGGAATTTGGTATCTTTCCATCTTATATATATAAACTTGTAAAAACTTAGTAATGTTGTATCTTTCAAACCTCCCAAATTTATTGATGATTCTTTGCAATGCCTTTGCAATATCCCTTTCAATTGCTTGCATCTTTTTTTGCCCCTCCATGAATATATAAAAAGCCCTAAAAATTTCATTAACATTTTGCCCATTCAAAATATTCAACTTATCCAAAGAATTTGATGAAACATCTTTTATTTTATTCTACAATGTTCAAAAATGCCCCTTGAAATGCTCCAATAATTAACTTATGAAACTTTAAAATGCTCTAAGATGTCTATAAAGCCATATAATGCTCTATGATAATTCAAATGTCATTTTTATTTTCTAAGATATTTTCCAAAGTTCAAAGCTTTAAAAAGCTTCAAAATCAACCCACTTAATACTTCTTATCCTCCTTTGCTTCCTCCACTTGTTGTTCTATTTGCAACTCCACTAGAAGTTTTATCTATAGTTTGATCCAAAGACCTTGATGACACATCCTCTATTTTGATTCATAATGCTATAAAATGTCTTTCAAAGCGTTCTAATAATATCTTATGACACTTCAAAATGCTCTAAGATGTCTATAAAGTCTTATGATGTTCTATGATAATCCAAATGCCATTTTTATTTTCTAAGATATTTTTCAAAGTTCAAAGCTTCAAAAAGCTTCAAAATCAACCCTCTTGCCATCTTGTTCTCCTTTGCTACCTCTACTTATTGCTCCACTTACAATTCCACTAGAAGCTCCAATTGATGCACCATCCATAATTCCTCCTTCAACTCTCTTATCTTCCTTCTCCATAAGTCAAATAAATCAAAAAAATCCCAATAATCTTCTACATCAAGCTTTCACATAGTCGTGGTAGAGAGAATTTGCCTCAAGAAAGTGCCGGGCTGTCAAGGACATGAACTAAAAAGAAATGCATAATCTAATGGAAATTGTATCAAAGTAAAAGTCATAAAATGGAATTAAGAAAATATGTATATTCAAAAAAAATTGGAATGGCTATTGCCAAAGACTAGAAACATGAAGACTCTTGAAACTAGACTATAACCACAAAAGGAGTTCTCCATTCCTTGCCTTCATCTGACCATGCCTTGATTTCATCCTTCCAAATAGGCCTCTTAGTAGTTTAATTCTTCTTCTTTGCACCCCAATTGCCTCTCAAGGCTTTATACTAAATATTTAGGTTCTATATAATTTAAAAGCCATAAGCAAACTAAATAAAAATCTAAAATAAATTTTTTTACATCAACCCTCTTTAATTTATTTTACTAATCATTCTAATACATATCTAAACTTATAAACATATTATGTATTTTGAATGGATTTTACATATTGTAAGCAATTACAATATGACAACGTCGGATTCATCAAATTATGCCGTATGTCGTGAAGTCTTGCTTGAGAATGCTCCGGACACCTGGCTGTAGAAGATAAAAAAAAATATATATATAACATTAATTAGTCCTAACCTCTCTAATCAATCTCTAAATGATCCTTAATTAAATCTTAATTAAATCTTAGTCAACCCTGGTCAAATCCAAATAAATCCTAAAACAAATCCTAACTAAATCCTAGTCAATCCTGATCAAATCTTAATAAATCCTAAAATCCTACTCAACCTTGGTCAAATTGTAACAAACCCTAAAATAAATCTTAACTAAATCCTAGTCAATCTTGATCAAATCCTAATAAATCCCAAAATAAATCTTAATCAATCTTGGTCAAACTCTAATAAATCCTAAAACAAATCCTAATTAAATCCTAGTCAATCCTGGTCAAATCCTAACAAATCCTAAAACAAACCTTAAATAAATCCTAATCAACTTTGATCAAATCTTAACAAATCCTAAAATAAATCTTAATTAAATCCTAATCAACCTTGGTCAAATCATAACAAATCCTAAAATAAATCCTAATCAACTTTAGTCAAATCCTAATAAATCCTAAAATAAATCCTAACTAAATCTTAGTCAACCCTGGTCAAATCTTAACAAATCTTAAAATCCTAATCAACCCTGATCAAATCCTAACAAATCCTAAAATCTTAGTCAATCTTGGTCAAATCCTAACAAATTCTAAAACAAACCCTAATCAATCTTGATCAAATCTTAATAAATCCTCACTATATCCTAGTCAACCCTAGTCAAATCTTAATAAATCTTAAAACAAATCCTAACTAAATCCTAGTCAATCTTGGTCAAATCTTAACAAATCCTAAAAAAAATCCTAATTAAACCCAATCCTAAATCCTAACTAAACCTTAACCAAGCCCTAAGCAATTCTTAAGGCAATTTTAGAACTACAATAACTATTGACTAAACTGTTGATCTTGTTTAAAAATTTATATACTCCTTAAAAACTAAGTTAGCAGCAAGCACAAAGATCCTTATAGATCTATAATCAATCTCACAGAATGCTCAAAAATATAAATCCCAATATATTTCATAAAATCAAAGTCACCAAAATCAATCCTAACTTTGTAAAGCCATTACAAAATCATTACCAACTCAAATCACTTTCTACTAATGCTCAGAGGAAGATCCTCTAGTTTGCTCTTTAATCTCACCTTTTGATCTGCAAAAGATCTTTTGATCCGTCGTAGGCACATGGTTTTGTGCCTTGCAGTCAAATTCTGACCGCGGCTCATAACTGGTCCTCTCTGGGTATTTGTCAAATACGTGGCACACATGTGGAAAACTTGTCGTACAAGTTTGACACATGTCTTGTAAATTAGACATGTATAAGAGGTCCTATAAAATACCGCCACATAACTCTTAGTTAGATAGTATTTATAGAGGCAAGAGTGAAGCCATCTTCATTCTTGTCAACTCCTTTCTTGCTTCTAGTCAAGATTCAAGAGTCTATAGTGTTCTTGTCTTGTGGTAATAGCCATTCTAGTTTCTTTTAATGTACATACTTTTTTACTTCTATTTTGTTATTCTTCTAAATAGAAGTTTCATATATTTATTTCCTTTCATCAAGTTCTTATCCTTGACAGATTGACAAGAATACACATACAATATCAGTGTCAAGGACATACTTGTTAGATACCTTCTAGAACATTTTAGAAGTTTCCTACAACTCTCTAGAACCTTCCAGAGCCTTCTAATATCTTTCTATTTAATAGAAGTTACTTGAGAAGCTCTCTAATTGGAAAAAATTGCTTGAGAAGCTCCCTAATTGGAAGAAGCTGCTTGGGAAGCTTTCTAGGTGTCACGGATACAGAATATAGACTTGAAGTCTAAACAAGAAGTTCAAGAAGAACTGGCAGGAACTGGATTAATCAGATGAGTACAAAAACAACACCAGCGAGGTGAGTTAGAGCTTGAAGAGATGTGTTGTTGAGATTGAAGAACTCTTTAGCCTCGACTCTAATATATATTCCTACCTAGGAAGCTTCTCAAACAGCTTCCTCCAACTAGGGAGCTTCTCAAGCAACTTCTACTAACTAGGAAGATATTAGAAGGCTCTGGAAGATTTTAGAGAGTTCTAAGAAACTTCTAGAATATTCTAGAAGGTTCTAATAAGTATGTCCTTGACAACACCTCCTCCTCTAGCTTCGAGGTCTCCGAGAAGCCATTTGAGATGTATACTCACAAATGTAGGAAATCAAAAATTTGTCGCATAGTCTCTGTAATATACTCCAGCTGTCATTCACGAGGCAGATGATTCATGGATCCTTATAGCCACCGATAATGACCAATACCTTCTACTTGAGACTATGCTTAAACTTTTGTATCTTTAGTGTCGAAACGACCTGAAAATATTGCTTCGCCATTGCTTGCATGAGCTGGTTCAACTTCAAAGACAATTACAAGTGACCTGCTGCTTGGTATTCTTCGACGTCTTCTTAGCTCTTCTAATTCTTCGTCTCGAGGTCGACGTCGTGAGCTACTCGGTTGAGATGGTATCACTTGTATAGTATCTACATTCTCACTAGCCATATCTAAATATACCTTGATATTAGATATCTTGATACTATGAAATACAACAAGTTATGTTTTGATGAGATCTGGATCCCTTTTCTATTCATTTGTCCAGAGAAGGCTTCATCTTCATGCTTCATTAATGACCAGCTTTTGATTTATTAGGATATCGTCGATGGAATTTCCGTACTTTTTGAGATGCATTGGCAAGATTTTCAGTCGATTCCCATATTCTTTCATTAATATTATAGCCACTCCAATGCACAAAATATTCTAATTTATTCCATCTTCGCCGTGAATCTAATATCCTTTCCACTTCATATTCTTTGTTGTTTTTAATTTCTATACTAAGTGGTGGACATTGCACTCTTCCAGAAAAAGATGATTCTCGATAAGACTCTAACAGAGAAACATGAAAGACAAGGTGTACCTTCATAGCAGCTGGTAATTCTAAGCGGTACGCCACAGGATTGATCTGCTTCTGGATAACAAATGGTTCCAATCTCCGGTAGTCCAACTTATCACATGGCCGCTTGGTCTTAATATTCCGTCGAAGCAGCCATATTTTATCTCCAATCTTGAAATTAGGTGCCTGATTCCGAAATTTATCCGCGGATGCTTTGTAAGACTCTTGGGCAATTTGCAATTGAAGCTTCAATGTGGTTTGAAGCTCCGATAGCTGCTGCACCAATCCTTCAGCTGCTGGGTTGTTATTCGCTGACGGACTCAATAGATCAAGCTTCGGATGGTACCCATAGTTGGAAAAGAATGGTGTTTTCTGAGTCGACCCATGAAGGGTGTTGTTATATGCAAACTCGGCTAGCGATAGATATACACTCCAATCATCTTGCTGATAGTTGATATAGCATCGTAAATACTGTTCCAAAACTTGATTCACCCATTCCATTTGGCCGTCAATTTGAAGATGGAATGCCGAAGAAAGCTTGATGTCTACCTTCAATATCTTAAAAAAAGATCTCCAAAACTTTGATACAAATTGGATTCCTCGATCCGACACGATATCATCTGGTAGACCATGATATCGATACACATTATCAAGGAAGAGCCTTGTTGTATCTTTGCTTGAAAATGTCTTCTTGCAAGAGATAAAATATGCCATCTTTGTAAGTCGATCCACCACAATAAAGATGTTGTCAAATGAATTCGATGGCAGCAGATCTGTAATAAAGTCCATAGAAACACAAGACCATGGACAACATGGTGTCATGTTGTGGTTCGGCTACTATGTGAAAAAATTGTACATGTATATTTAATGTACAATTTACTACTTAGCTAAATGAAAGCCATATCAATGGACTTTAATTGGTAATAGGATATGATTAGGTTGCTAGTTTAGAATGGATCTATTAAAAGGATTATGATTAAGATTTATATAACCTTATTTTTCTTTTAGTAGTAACTTTTGAAGTTAATTTTATATTGATAGTAACTTTTATATATCTTAAGTCACGTATGTTAGACGTTGGTGATCCTTAAGATCTTATTTACTTCTTTTATTTGATGCTTAAAGCACCAAGTATGTAAATCTTATAAGAAGAAGGATTAGAAAAGGGTTTTTAGTGTAAAAAGGGTAGTTTGGCCATCCATGTGGATGAATAGAGGTAGATGATAGAAATCTCTATTCTAATTGGCCAAAAATCATGCCCAATGGGCTTCAAGGAGGCTTCCCGAGGGATTATTAGGAGTTAGGGTTTTTTTTTCGAGGAGAGTCGAACATCAGAGGCTAGGATCATAAGGTTTAGGATTTTGGATCTGGTTTAGGTGCAAATTTTGTGTGATTTGCACTTTTTATGAAGAAGTTATAGGCGCCTAAAGTTAAGGTGATAATTTTAGACCTAGTGTCACTCTTTTGGATATAACTCGCGCATACAGAGAGCAATTGAGGATTGGATATAAGAGTTGAAGAGAGCACTTTTACGGCTACACTTTCTATAAAAGGCTTGATAAAATTCAAGCTAGGGTGAAGGAGATATTGGGAGTTGAAGTTAGTGCTTACAAACTTAAGGGCAGTAAGTGGCCTGCTTACATAGTGGTTGCATTTTGAGCTATATCTTTTGCAATTTCATAGATTTTTGGCTTAAAATTTTTAAATGTATATATGCTTATGACACAAGATTATGGGCAAAAATTCTAAGGCATTACAATTTTGGGTTTGTGAGAT
The DNA here is from genome assembly GCA_036785485.1 of Physcomitrellopsis africana. Lineage (NCBI taxonomy): Eukaryota > Viridiplantae > Streptophyta > Bryopsida > Funariales > Funariaceae > Physcomitrellopsis > Physcomitrellopsis africana. The sequence goes on from JAWRVF010001337.1 coordinate 40,754, forward strand.
ATAAGGAAAATAGTGCTTTGGTATCTCTGAGCTAGGGTTTTAAGCACCTACTAGGGGTTTTGAGATTTCAGACAATTGGAAACAAACTTATAGTTGATACTTTCTTGTGATGAAACTTAAGAGAATTATCTACACTTTGAACTAAATTTTATAGAAATAAAACGATTAAATTAAGAGTTATTAGACTCTAAAGTTCAGCAAGATATTAGTCCTTGCGGGTGAATAAAGTTTTGAAGGGTTTTTTTGGAAATTTGAACCCTTTTTGTATAAACTTACTTAAATACAAAAGAATTTATATACATAACTTCTCTTTTGTGAGATTTTTGTACTATTTGTCTTTTTTATTGAGGACAAACCACCTGTCGGTTTTTGCCATCAAATTTCAAATAAACTCTCCACAGCCAGGTACCAAGTGTATTCCCAGATAGAGGGCCACGTCATACGACACCGGAATGGGCAATGGCTGTAGAAGTCCATAAGGGCGATGTCGAGGGTTCTTAGATCTTGAACAAATGTCACAAGAGAGGACAAAATCCTTCACATCCTTCTACATTTAGGGCCACCAAAAATCTCGAGAAATGAGTTCCAAGGTTTTATTGAATCCGAAATGTCCCGCAGTTGGAAAGTCATGACGAGATTGAAGGACTCAAAGTCGTGCTGGCCCTTTTGGAATATACAGCCGCTCCTCAAAGTATAAGAGATCTCCTTCAACCTTGAACTTGTCATCATTGATACGCTTAATATCATGACTATCAATCTTCAATTGCCGCAAAGACGCATCGCTGAGAAGTCAAGATCAATCGGCACCACACGCCAGCACAAATCCTAACCGCTTCTAGCTTTAATAACGTCAGAATCGCTGACGTTGATCGCTTCCGTCTTTGGCATAAGATACGACATCTTCGATAAGGCATCGATAGCTCAAGCATTTCCGCAGTCGATAAGACAACAAAGTTCAAATTGATAGGAATATATTCCATCGAGCTTGACGACGGTTTAGAACCCGAGCAGACATGAAATATTTCAAATTCTTGTGATCCGTATATACGGTCACCGGATGCGCAGCTCCTTCGAGGAAGTGACGCCATTCTTGGAAAGAATCCACTATAGCAAGGAGTTCCTTATCATGAATCTCGTAGTTGATCTCAGCTGCAGAAAACTTCCGTGAATAGAATGCAACCGGATGAAGCTTATTGTCGATGCCCATCTGTGAAAGTACGGCTCCTAAAGCAAAATCCGAAGCATCGATTTCCAAATAGAAAGCCTTTGCAAAGTTTGGATGTACAAAGATTGGAGCCGTAATAAATGCCGTTTTAAGATTTTGAAATGCTATTTCTGCTAGAGGTCCCCATTTCAGCTTATCTTTACATGTTAATCGAGTGAGTGGAGTAGCAACTTGAGAATAATTCTTGATGAAGATCTGATAGAAGTTAGTAAAGCCGAGAAAATATTGTACGTTGTCGTACTGTAATTGCTTACAGTATGTAAAATCCACTCAAAATGCCTAATATGTTTATAGATTTAGATATGTGTTAGAATGGTTAGTAAGTTAAATTAAAAATGGTTGATAGAAGAAACTTTATTTTATTTTATTTTACCTATTTAGTTATGGTATTTAAAAGTTATAAGATCTAAATGTTTAGTATGAAGCCTTGAGAGAAGGCGAGGACTTAAGGATGAAAACTTAAGCTAATAAGAGGCTAATTGGGAGGGATGAAATCAAGCCATGGTCGGATGAAGGCAAGGAATAGGGAACTTCATCACTATTGGTCGAATACCATGCCCAATGGGCTTTGAGGAGGCTGCCCACGACCTTAACAGGGATTTTCGGCGACTTCAAAAGAGGGATTTGCAATTTCAGTGGTAGGGTTGTAAAGTTTAGGGTTTTGGGTATAGTTTGAGAGGAAATTTTAGGCGATTTAGAGTTAGGGTGAAGAAGTTATACTTGTTCAAAGTTAAAGAGTGGATTTCATATATACTGTCACTCTTTTGAGATTTCGCGGAGTTATACGGAGGCTTTTGGAGATCGGACGGTGCGGTTGGAAAATTGATTTCAAGATCTACGTTTGTACTGAAGGAATTCTTAAGTTTTGAGTCTAGACGAAGGAGATATGAAGAGTTGAAGACAGCGCATCCAATTCCAATGCAGTAAGTAGACCGTTTTGTTGATGGTGATGGGGTTTGCCATATCTTAATTTTTTGGACGAATTTTTGTCTAAAAATTTCCAAGAAGGTGTATTATTGTGCTAAGAAGCTATACATCAAAGTTATATAGCATTTGGACTTTTAGATTGTGAGATATGAAGAATTTAGTACACGGGTGTTTGTAAACAAGGGTTTAAAGCTACTGCAAGGGTTTTGGCGATATCTAAAGATCGATAATGAATCAACCGTTGAAATTTGTGGTGGTAGTTGTAAAGAATATATTAGTACTTCAAGTAAATTTAAAGTAGTTTTTCACGGTTGGATTAAAAGTTATGGGTTATTGAAGTTCGGAAAAAATTCCCTTTCTACGGGAGAATGAGGGTTTAGAATATTTTGTTATGTTTTGAGTGGTTTGAGGAAATTAGGCTTGTGTATTGGGTGTAATAGCCCTATGGAGATCTCTCTTTTATATAAAATTGGGGGTTTTTATTATACTTGAATCTTGCTTGAGTAATTAGTGGCAGCCAGAAGCCCAGCGCTCTCTTGAGGCAGATTCTCTCTACCCCGACAATGTCTCTAACCGTCTTTGGAACTTCCTAGGATAGAATTGCTTCCACCTTCTTGGGATCCATCTTCAAGCCTTCCATAGTCGCATCAAATCCTAAAAACTCCATCTCAGTTTGGTGAAATAAGCACTTCTCCAACTTGGCGTAGAGTCCTTGCTCGCATAGTTTTTTGAGTATCAAACAAACGTGCTTCTTATGCTTTTTTTTGTTCTCAAAAAATATCAAGATATCATCCAGATAATTAACAACAAAATCGTCTAGATATTCTTGAAAAATATCGTTCATCATGTGTTGAAAAACCGCCGGAGTATTGATAAGACCAAATGGCATGACATTATATTCAAAATGACCATACCTTGTACAAAAAGCTATC